>CM076571.1:271887620-272188361 GCA_034641835.2 Pinus albicaulis | reverse complement strand
TCATGCCCACGTAGTGCCATCACCTTGTGGCACCTGTTCCAACACTGGAGCAGGTAGCATAGAAGTCGATCTTATGATCGAAGAAGGTCATTCTGCATGAGTTTCAGGAGACCCCACTTCACTAATTGTTGGTGCGCTTGACCATTGGAAGCTAAATCATGGGGAGATCGGGCCAATCTTGCTCCCTCCACAACATCCTCTCATCAAAATAGGAGCACGTCAGTAGCATAAAAATACAAAAAGACAGGAAAAGTTTCCATTTTTTTTGACAAAATTGCCTCAACTCTCTTTGTGCCTATCCCTCGGACAAGCACAAGGAGGGTGTGCATGTTCCTCTCACAGGCACGCAAAAAAATTGGATAGGCACACAGAAGGAGCGAAAACCTACATTTTGCGCACAAAAGGTGTGCCATTTCCCTGATTTCCCACGTACTCAGGGAAAGACCTAGCTCAGGATCCATACAAACCAGTATTGTATGGACCCCAGCACTCTGAGACTGAAAAAATTAAAATGCAGGACATCATGGAGTTTCCCTGGTCAAAAAATTGCTAATCCTGGGTGCTTAGGCTGACTGCAACGGCAAGACCTGCTCCGAGGAAGCCTCTGACCTCTCAATACTCAACAGACACACAAATTAATTGAATAAGAGCCCTATTCACCTATATGTCACCATTTTCAGAAAATTTGGAGGAACATAATGAGAGCTCAGAAGGCTGAATCACCAAACCAAAAGCAGCACTATGATCAGCGCTCCATAATGCCCAAGGGCAGTGCCACACATTCACACCCCCGAAAAAATAAATTTTCAGCACCAGTAGCTATGCCCTCTCTCATCTTCTTTTTTAAGCACATGTCTTTCAATAATATTTAGATAAATAAGATGCTTTCAATTAGGGTAGTTTTTTTTGCAGGTAGTGTGAAAACCATCCACAACTCCATCCATTGAAATTTCTAGAGTAGGTACCATTCTACCCCCAACATGATAGATTCTCAGAGAAACTATGCATATCCTGACATCATTTCTCCATCAAAAATCATCCATAGGTTCCACACATCTGACTGTGTTTATCATCACCTCACCTTTCACATGATAAGCATCCTCGTTGGTTAGTAGTGTTAGGGTCCCGTGATTTAGCATATTGGTAGACCAAATGCATAGGGTAACATGAAACCAATATTTGGAGTCCTAGGACCTAGCCTTCCTGGACTCAGAGAGGGTTCTCTCTATTATTTGCAAAGGATGTGTTCTTATTTGCTTTAGATGGTTGATTTTAGGCTAGTTGTTAAGTGTAGGGTTTGTTGTTTGTTTTGGTTGGGTAAGATGAACAGATAGAATAGGTGGAGTGAGAGGTCTTCAAATCATTGGGCTATGGAGCCAATTAAAGTAATGGCTATCTCAATAATGAATCAGAGTGCATTATAGGGCCAATATAGTGTGATCAATAGATACTTAAGGTCATGAGTGAAGTGAAATGGACATTAATTTGGGGAAAAACAAGGTAGGGAAAAGGGCAGTGAAGTATCCTTTGCCATATACCCATAAACAAGAAGGTATCAAATATGATAAGAAAAAGATACTAATCACGAGATAGGGAAAAACATTTGCTCAAGGAAAATACTTAAACAAATAAATATCCAAGATAAACATTTCAATGAAACAAAGAAAGCAAGAAAAGCATATCTAACTTTAGCAATTTCACCTTTAGAATTGGAAAACATGTAAGATGACATGAATAACTTTAATAAATCAAAGAGGGAACTCCTAGACATTGTTGATCAAGCTACAAATAACTTTGAGGCAAATTGATAGACATGGAAAAAGGGCAAGATCAAAACAAGACCTCTTTGACTTAACCTAGGAAGCAGTACTTCAAAGAGAGGTTTCAAAACCAGAGTTTAGATAGCATCAAATAAGTAGGGCTTGCCATGAATCATATTTGTAAACTATCATATTAATCCATAGATGAAACAAACAAGCATAAGGTGGCTTAAGGAGCAGCTAAGAATTCCTTAAACATACCCAGCGGAGAAAAACATCAAGGCAATAGAAGACAGGAAGACTAAGGTGCTTGAAAGAGCATTTCTTAACCTATAATTTTTTGTTCTACTACATATATAAGGATGAAACATAATGATAAACAAGAAAAAATGAACAAATTAGAGGCACACAACCATTAAACCAAGCTCAGGGGTCTTGCAAACAAGCTTCTCCATCATCAATCCAAGCAAGCCATTCATAAACTCCACAACACCAATTTCTTCTCCAAGCTCATAAAAACCATGTATTGATCTCAAAGCTCATCAAATGCAAAAATTTACAATGAAGCCCTCGTGCTCTATTTAACTCAAAAAAGGAGGGAAAAAAACCCTAGATAGGGTTGGAAAATGTCAAAATCACTCATAAATATCATTAATGCCCAAGAGACCATGCAAGGCCCAAGGCACAAAATATCCCATGAAATAAATTCTAAAATAACTTCTTGCACCTAATTATAGATTTATTTTCCACAAAAAATACTAAAATGTGATTTTACAATAAATGTGTGTTTTTTGTTGACTTTTGGCCAAAAACACACTACACAGTCCATTTGCACAGTGCCACCTCAAGCAGAAAATAGGTAATATTGCAATCAAGTTTTGGATCCCTTCCCGATGTCAGATTTTGCTTCGTGATGGCTTGTTGGAAATCCTACAAAGTCCTCTTTCTAGATATGCCTTTGGTGTTCTGATTGGGCCCCAGAAACTTGTTCAACAAATTAATTTCCCAAGACTGCTATTAGTGCAGCGCCACCTCCAGCAGAAAATAGGCTCTATTGCAGCCAAGTTTTGGACCACTTCTTGATGTCGGATGTTTCTCCGTGATGGCCCGTTGGAAATCTTGATGAGTCTACTTTATCAAAATTCTTATATTTTCCTGATCCAGCTCCTATAGCCTATCAAAAATTCCAAAATCCCAGCACTGCACTGCACAGTCCATTTGCGGAGTGCCAAAAATAGGTACTTTTGAAACCAAGTGTTGGACCCCTTCCCAATGTCGGATTTTTCTCCGTGATGGCCCGTTGGAAAGCCTGATGAGTATAATTTAAAAAATAATCTTGTTTTTATAATCCAATCTCTGTAACCTATCCAAAATTGGAAGATCCCAACACTTCTATTAGCGTAGCACCAGGCCTGAAAAGGAAGCAAAATGGTGAAAATTTAGGTGTTGTTTGACCTCTTGAGGGGTCAAAACAACTCCAATCGCTCTGAAATTTTGTGAGAATAGTGTAATAGTGATGAAAAATCCAAAAATTATGAGTTTTAATTCTGAGGATGCTCCATGGATTAGCATAGCACCAATGGTGTTGCGCTAATGGGCCTCCAAAATATCAAAAAACAAAAACATGTCCAAATTTCCTCAAATTTGGTGGATGCCTCCCTCATGGATTTTGGGAGACCTATTGATAAGCTTGGGCCAGAACTCCAAGTTTTTCATGACCTTTTGCCTCCTTTAGGGTTTGGACATCAAGGATGGCTTTCTTAAGTTTGGCACAAGAAACTTTGTTTTCTTTGGTCATAATGCCTAGTCATTCTTTCTTTGTAGATCAAGGTCCTTATTTGCTTTTGTCTAGCTCTGGAGCTAAGGTGGAGGGCATGGTCCCTTGCCTTCTTTAGGCAGTAAACAAAATTCTAGGCCCTCTTTGGTATGTTGATGAAAAAGGAGTGAGTTTGGTCTTGTTGCTGTCTTTATCATGGCTCTGATTCTTGTTGATGTCAATAAGCTTGTCATTTTAATCATTAGCATCATCAGTCATCACATTATCTGTTTCATCACTAACTTCTTGGTCTTTATTTGGGCTGCGTGCCTCTTCACTGCTATGATCCTCATTTTAATCATTACCCTCATTACTTTTCTCACTTGCTTCATATGTATACATGTTTCCTTGTGCTTCATCATCCTTTTTTCTTTCAGGTGATCCTCCTCATCATGGTCCTATTGGTCTTCAACATCATCACCATCCTCATCTTTACTGTGGACTGATTTACTATCACCTTCACCCTTATTTTCATTTTATTCTTCACTTCCTCTTGGCTCCTTTGCAGGCTTTGGAGGAAAATTTATAAGGTAACCTTAAGCCTCAGAGAAAATTTTTGTTTGTTTAAGGTTTTCTGCATTAGCGCAGAACCAGGAAGTCCCACCCATGGATTAGCGCAGCACCAAGCAGTCCTGCCCATGGATTAGCATAGCACTAGGCAGTCCTGCCCATGGATTAGTGCAGCACCACTTATTTGCACAGCGCCAAAAAATGGTCAATTTGCAGACAATATTTTATGACCTTCCCGAAGTTGTATTAGGCCCGTGATAGCTCGTTGGAAAGCTTAACCTATCTACTATCCAAATATATAATTTTGACCCCAATTTGAGTTTATTTTCGTTATCAAAAGTTGAGTTTCCCAAGACTATTCAAAAAGTGCTGAGTGATGGTGAAGAAATGCAGAGTGTTGGTGCAGACAACGTTTGGAGGCCTTCCTTAACTGAAAATTCATATCATGGTATCTCATTGGAAATATGTTCAAGTCTAGTTGTAATTTTACACATCAAGAAATCCATTTGGACACTCCATATGTGAGAAAACCTGATTTTCCCAAGGGCACTCGAGTAGTGTAGGAATTCTCCTGGGACACCTATATTTTTTATATTTCTCCCAAACCATGATACCTGTGTAAAACCTGAAGGAGTTTTTTCTTCTTGGGACTATTATGGACAAGAAAATCTCTCACTGTTGTCAAATTCATCTCTGTTTGGTCAGAAACTTAGTTTGAAGCAAAACTGGCCCTAGGTGTGACACATGGCTTGTCTCTTGGAATGAATTCTTGGAAAATGATGGAGGAATGATGTTTATGAGTTGGTATGGACTTATTATTGCTGACATGATCTATCAAATGGATCATTTGCTCTTATTCCTCCTTTTCATAGCAAACCCTAGCTTAGTTGGAAGAGGAAATTAAGGTTTGGTGTACGGGATTTAGGACTGCCTTGTAGAGGGAGGGGAATGAAGGGGTTAACAGTTGTCTAAATTCTTGGGGAAATTTTTGGGAATAGGGATAGATGTCAGAGAGTAGGGGAAAGTGTAATTTCGAGAATTGAGTGAGGGGAAAGGGTCCAAAATAGAAAAACACATGCCTAGTCTTGAAAAGTGTCAAATTGTAGCAATAGGCTAGGTTTTGTAGAAAAATGATGAGTTTGAGGGATAGGAGTGATGGGAAGTGTTTATGAAAGTATATTAAGGATAGGAGGAGGTGTAAGAGCATCAGGATACAAGCCTTGGTGATGTTTTAACCATGGAGGTCATGAAATCAAGAAAAAATGCCCTCAAAAACCCTAGTTGGATAATGGAGTCATAGGCAAGGGACAAACAAAGTGATGAGATTATGGGTGTGAAAATGGAACAAATATGAGAGGCATGATTCCATCAGGTATCTTCTGTGAGTGATAGGTTGACTATGACATGATAGAGTAGGGAGATAATGAAAATTTACCCTAAGGATAATGAAGGCAGTGAGATTTCTAAAACTCACAATATTCATGAATTTTGTTTTTAGAAATATAGGATAAGCATTTAGTCATCTACAAAATAGCAAAAATTACTAATGACTATCAGGTAGAGCCTCCCCTCCATGGCGCTCGTCACCCAAAATAGACCATACATCACAGCAAAAGTGATGCCATGGCCATACCACTGTAGTCCGGGAAGCACCTCATTCCTATTCACTCGCGATGCATCAGGCCAATTTTTACCATATTAAATAAAACCCCTTTCCCGAATGACCAAGTTGTGCAAGCATATCAAAAGCGCACTACCGCGCTTCGCATTTGGCCTACCATACCCCCATCAGCATAACCCATTTGTGATACATTTTCATATGTTTCATCAACCTCACACATGAGACCAACCAATGGGGCCCCCACCCTCAGCAAAGCACCTTCCTCACGTCATAAGTGAGAAAACACTTTCATGTTTTGGGGCACCCGTCCCTGTGTTTTGTACAAACCAAACCCCATTACTTTCTTCTTTTGGTAAGTTTACAAAGACCGCAAACAGTGAACTACATCCCTCACCCACCCATTCATCTCTCCCATGGCAACAATCCCTCATCACCCTTGGTTGGTGTATCACACCCTCATGCAAAATCCATCATGACATTCATAACCACTTTATACCTACCCTGGAAGTCCTACTGACTCCATGGATTTCCCCATCAGAAATAGTTATGACTGTCGCCAAGCTACTTTTTATACTCTAAACTTGGGCCACTGAATCCCCTTCATCAGTTTTCAGTCACCCCTCACCGTCATGCCTATGTTAAACCCATCACATATAGGATCCTGATCCTCTGTATCAATGACCCCATCATTTGGTTGAGGCTTCCTTTTTGTCGACATCAACACCTCTTTTTCAAAAAGGAATCGGTACCTTGGATCACCCCTCTCCACAAAATGGCATCCTCGAGTGGCACTATAGGTGACATCATTTCCCACAGATGTCATCGATCCTCCTGAAATTCAACTAAAACACAATCTTTCATGTCAAGATGGTATCGTACCTTACAACCATTACACTTTGATCAAATTCGTCAAAGACCCATGCCTTTATAAGTGTCTCTGTTAGCAATGCTTACTCGAGAGGTCCCAACCAGTGCATATGTGTACAATGCACATTTATATTCCATACCAATTTTATGCATATGGGTACCACTTTCCACCTATAGTCAAAGAAAAAAATGCCCCTGAGGGCGTCAACAATCGTTGTCTTCAACCAACAGATCACTACCATACTAGTGACATAGACAAAATCTGTATCTATCAAATAGATTTGTTTAATTAGCGACAGTAGAATGAGCATGGGACATGCCTGCCTCATAGAAAATTTGTATATATTGTATTATACCATTGCTTGCAGGGATCCCACAGGACATGGTTGCTCTTGGACCCAGTGTAGGGTGTCTCCAACTCCAAGCTACATGCAGGTCTCTCTCTCTCTCCACACAGTATACAAAAAGGAAACTATAATGTATTGCGGCTATACAGTTCTTCCTAGACCTCACACATTAGGGGGAAACTGTTATCACTGGAAAATAAAACAAGCAAAGATGACATTATTTAATGTCAGGAAAAAGTATTTACATGGCTGAAAGACATTAGAGAATCTAAAGTATTTAAAAATTTCTAAGGTCTGAAAGGAAAACTCAAATTGTGCACAGGAAGAACTAGTAAAATGTGCCTTTGTGCATAAAATTGTTCGATAAGCATGCCTTTCCACGCCTTTTGCTCAAAAAGGCACACAATCCTGGGAGTGGTGAAAGTCACCTTCCAAGACCACAAGTCACACTCCAGAACATTGATTCCACACTTGAAGTCGCCTAAGGACAGCCACCCAAGCCTCCTTAGGACCTCAAGGGAGCACACAATGGAATAAATGTGGCACACAATGGAATCACCCTCCTCTCTTGGGTCACTATTCACAATGTACCAAGAGAGGGAAAGAGGATTTGAATTCTCCTATAAAATACCACCAAGAGATGAACAATAGGAGAGCACATTGTTATGTTGGCCAGAATTGGCCCAAGAAATACCAGCAATGTGTGATCTAGAGCAGGGATAGAGGGGGCTCAGTTTTTGGCCATCCAACAACTCCAGTCCACCATAGTAGAGAGAGGGAGACTTTGCGCCAAGGCAGCTCAGAAGTAAATACATCCTTGCATCAAGACTTGGAGCTCCATAGCTCCAAGGGCCCCTTGGCAAGTGGGTTAAAGTTTCATCCTCATTTCCTACCAACACTCAATAAGAGGGGACGTAAGCACTGCCATTTGGATTATTGAAGTTTTTTTACTCTATTTAGAGATTTTTTTTGTTTTTTGTTTTAGTTTTAGTTTTTATGTTTTAATATGCATGCTATTTCTTTATCTAGTATGTTTATGTTTGAGCATGTTCCACTAACTTGCTTGAATCCATCTATTTTTTTCCTGTGACTAATAACTTAAGAGGGAAAAACCACCCTTCTTAATAAAGTGTGATTTAGTACATTCGTGTGCCAAACACACAAACAAAATATGGAAGCGCAATACAAATTAGTCCTCAAGGGTGTACAGTCTGGTGTTCAGGAGCTGAAAATGCGAGCGAGCGTGATTCAAGAGAGCGCGAAGCAAGAAAGCCTGCAGAAAGTGAGTGTGCAAGCATCTAACCTCAGACAAACGAGTGTGCAGTCCATTTCCATCCCCCTTGGACAACCAGATGATTCAGGTTCTAGGGCCTGCCGTTATAGTTGAGACACCTACCTTGCGTGCTAATGTGCAACCCTGTGTAGAGTTTGGCATCGATCTGGAAATGATACTCGGTGGAAAACTCCATGTGATACACACCATGATTGTAGATGAGTTGTAAGACCACGAGGTAGACGCCTTCCAAGTGGTCATTGAGTCTCAGCAACAAGCAGCAATGGTGTAGAGAAAGCGACAAAATGCAGAGGATACACATCGTGTAGCCGAGGATTGACACACCATGCTAGAATCCATGATTGATCACTTGTGCAGTGACCTACTAGAAGTCATTTTCCCTGCCTCAGTCGCACCAACAAAAAAAATAGAAAGTGTGGTCGTTGCGCTCAACGCATCGTCCACAAAGATCCAAATCGACCACGCAGAATTTGAGCAGTAGATAGTCGAGCTGCAAATGAAGCTCCAACTAGAGACACCGTTGAAGGTCTGAGCACAGCGCGTGCTCGAATTCAAGGCAGCCACTAATAATGTAGCATAAATAGTTGCAGAATGTGGTACACTTTTGGATGAGGCCATGGGTGTTTGGACATCTATTCAGAACAACCCAATGGTCCAGAAATTAGGGAATGAACTCAAAATTAAAGAGAATCAATTTAGAGACATCATAATGGCAGTGTCAACAATGGTAACAACACATACTTGCAAGACCACATGAAGGCAAGACCATTCAGACAAATATTGAGGATCAACGTCGCCATGAGTAGCTACTTGAGATGCAGTTGCAACCTTGGGTCGAGGAAGCCCTGTAGCTATCACAGAACCTTGACAACACCCTCAAAAGCCTGCAATAGACTCAACGTAGCATCATCTTGACAACTGAGGGGTCAACAATAGCCAACTTGGTGGATGAAGCACATAGCACCATCGTGCAGAGCATTGAAGTCATCATGCCACTAAGGAGCTCTGTCAAAGCATTGAAGGCAAAGATGAAGGTGACCGCCCCACAGTGACTCGGGACGAGTCACGAGATTGTGTTGGGGGCATGTTGGAGCACGACCCCCTGGGGTACTTTTTTTTGGATAATTTTTCTTAAGTTTTGCTGTATGCATTGCGTGTAGATGATGAAAGGGGTTTTGGGGCAGGTCAAAGTCCCTGAATTATTGTAAAGGGTTACAGGGAAAAACCATGAGTCTCAAACCGTGGTTTGAGACCATGGTATATGTGCGCTTTTGATAATATAAATATGTAAGAGTCAAGCGAGAATAGAGACAAGAATTGATGGATGAATGAAATCTTGAGTAAGTTTTATGTATCTTTGTTAGTCTGGGTTTTTGTTTGGGTAAAAAGGCTCATGCTAGTTGTGTGTGCGGAGACCTAAGTCCTGTGTTGTGTGTGGACTCTATTGATGTGCGCGCAGAAAGATATATTGTACTGAAATGAAAATATCTTAATAAAGAAAGAATTTTTGGCGAACTTAGACTATTATGTGATTTAATGTCATAGATTATCTGTTATCTGGATCTGTTCTGTTGTTTCATATTTACTTTTGTAAATAGTTAATTGCATCTATGTGCATGTATTAGTCTATGTTAGATAAGTAGATATGAATGAAGTAGAATTAGCTAATGTGCGTGAATTATATTGAAGTAATTTGTGACAATCTATAAAAGGGTTAGATCTGTTAACCATTGACTGTGCGTGCACAAATCTGTTATATTATATGTCATAATTCTGAGTATATTTACCACGTCAAAAGCTCCCTCAGGGTGCAAAAACCTTGTCCCAACACCCCCCCATACTGCTTCGGGTGAGACTTTGGTCGGCACAACCACATCACTGCCGAAAGGGTCAATAGTTAGAGGGTTTTGTTGGTTGCACAAATACTCTGAACCTGGGTAAGGACTCCTTAAAACAAGTGTCGTGGAATTTGAAAAGGTTGAAAAAAAACATTGACCCTATCTCCATCACTAAACCTTGGGGGTTGGGTTAGCATTGTAACCACCTCCTTCTAACCTTGTTTGGGCTTGCGATTAAGAGGGATTTTGCTACACTACTAAAGTAAGATTAGATAAACGTAGTAAATTGCAATACATTATGCTTATTGTTTTTGCTTCATACTTTCACATCCCAAATCCTTATTGGTGTCCACACATAGCTCAATATTTTTCTAACAACTATGATCCTATAGTACAATCATTTTTAACATGGACATGCTCAATGAACTAGCACTTATACACGGGGGCTTCACTCAATAAACCTCTAACATATCACGTGTGATGGTAGCATATTAAACAATACCCTTAATTTGAGTACATATTGGAAAATACCCTTAAAAATCACATTATTTAACCCCTGCCAATAGAAATCCAATACACCTTCCCAATTTGAAAAGGCCCTAATTTCACTATATATTGTAGGTATCCATATTTTGATTAACATTTTTTATACCTTTTTATATTTTTTCATTAACTTTGAGCTCCATTTTTTATACCTGCGAATATAAAAACCCTTTATCCCCTATATATCACCCAATATATTATATCATTTTAACATCATTATATATCCCCCAATATGAACCCACGTGCTATGGTATTTCTCAGGCAGGGTATTGCTCAAATAGTGAAGGCAAGGCCCATAGACTTATATAACTCCATTATGAGATTTTTCAATACTTATTTAAAATTTAATGTTCTTTCAAAATATTAATTTATTCCTTAATTTTATTTCTAAAATATAGATAATTTTTTAAAATGTAATGACATATTTTTAAATAAATGAATGAATTTTATTATAATATTTATTTTCAAAATCATTATTATTACTTATACTAATTATAATTATTATATTTTTGGCAAAATAGTTTTTATTTTTCATTACTTTTTCTAGATAGTAGAAAATCTATGATAACTCGATTGTCAAACCAACACTAAGAAATAACCATCAATGATTTCTATTAAGAAATATAGATTGACACATCATTATTTTTCAAAGAAAACCAGACCAATTATATTTAAATATTTACCCTTAAATAATCCAAAAAAAACAAACTATAACCCAACTCTTAATACTCCCAGCAGTTTTGGTTCTTCATTATCACTTAGGACTGACTCTAATAATAAACATTTTAAAATCAATTACAAAATCATAAAACAACTTTAAAAGGAAAAATATTAATAAAAACCTAATATTTTTAAGTCATTCTAAAACTGCCTTTCATAGGAATTTAATCTTCATCCCTGTCTGAAATGAAAAAAATGTCAGAACACGTTGAGTTCCAAATGGAAACGTGCCCTCATGATATCCATCACTTTGGGCCAAATCACAACGTAATTTGCATGGACATTATTGAAGCTCAACCACTTGTACGATCATATCTCTGCAACTTTACTTCTCTACATATTCCATACATGTCGAGACATGAGTGACATATGCAGAGATTGTCACATATTTTGCACTCAAGGCAGTCCAACACTTTTCCGATGGCCAAGAAAAAATAATATTTTTATTCAGAATTTTGTCTATGATTCTTTGGACAGCAGTTTCGGTAGGATCACATGGCATTTTTTTATTCAGAAAATATAGCGTGTATGTGCAGGCAGTATCTTATTATTGTGTAATGGTTGACAAGTATATATTTATAATATGCCTTATTCTATAAAAGCTACAATGCAATTTACAAAATGATATATTTCCAGTTGGTCTGAGAAATATGTTTGGTGTTTGATAGGAGGATTAGTCAGAAAAGATAGAACGGTCCCTGACAAGAATTTGATGTGAACATCACATCAGAAGGCCTACAAATAATGTAGGGGCTAGTCAGAAGAAACAATTCAGTCAAAGATTTATGTCACAGATTGTACTGACGGGCTTTCCCTGAAACGCAGGGAAAGGAAAACAAAAACAACATCCCTGTCATGAATCATTGTTGTATTGTAGATACCGCGTATCATTTGCTTAGATCTAATATCTTCATATATGTTTTTTCTGCTTGCATCGTGCACTCGAAAACCAAAAAAAAACTTAAAACTTCTGTAATTGTTGTAGATATATATTGCGTATACCCAATAAAGGTTCATTTCAGCTTGCATTGTGCACATCCGAACAATAACTTACATAAAAAAGACATGGGTATATACACATTGAGGTGGGACTGTATATATATACATATATCCAACTAACATGAAAGATTCAGGATCTTGTTCTGCACTTTAAAAAGCAAAAAAAACACATGGAAAATTGCATATTGAGGTGGGACAGACGTATAAGATATTTGTGCTGATATATATCCCTACCCAACTACCAGGAAAGATTCAGGATATGGACATTTGATCTATAATTTGTATTGTTTATTTCATATATGTTGGTGTTTATCCTGCAAAGTAGGCTGGGATCAAATCAAACTGCCGAGGCTTATAGATTTTTAGAACTTTTATGGTGATTTGGATGCCATGGTTTGCTTCTTAGTGAAAGAAATCCTCAACAATAGAATTGAGGAAACAAAAAGCAACAGCTAGCCTATATCCCCTGTAGCCTCTAGGTGTTGACTGTGATTATAATAAAAAATTGAAAGTTCCACGTTCTTATAACTTAACTCTGAATACAGTCATTCACTCGTGTACAGCCGATAGAGCAACAGTATCGTTGATGTGGCTAGCGATTGCAAGTTTAGGGTTTGGTTGCTCTAGGGGACAGGGTTTGAACCATAGTTACCAAGTTTGGTCATATTGTTGGAAAAAAATATGAAAATTGGTGGATTCGGTTAGATACAGTGATTAATTTGGAAAATTCAAATTGGATACGGTGTTATATTTTTTCCAAAACATTTCATCTGTTCGAGTGTGCTGTCTCTAACCTTTAGTGTGTTTCCTGTCTCAACATGAGCAACACCTATAGTACAAGAGGGTAAAGAAATAGCAACTGCATCTATTTGAAGGAGGGAATTTGGAAAAAAATGAATTATGCAACAGTAAATAATACACTCATAAATTTATTTAATCTATAAGTTTAATACAGATAGGTATGGGTTTACTAAATACATAAATATATTTCATATTATTAATTCATTTTATTTGTTTGTTTAAAAATAAAAATTAATGTTACTTCAATGACTTAAGAATCTACATTTCAATTGTTGAATAAGAATAGTCTTAGTATCTATTATTTATTTGAGAGGTAAATTTTTAATTCCAATTTTGTTTGGTTGATGCATTGGAAGAATACAAGTTTGGATCTGCTCAGTTATGGTGGAAATAGATTAATGAATTTACCTTTTTAACTCTTGAATATGAATCAGTTTGGTTCCAACTTTGGTTAGTTGATGCATTGGAGTAATACAAGTTTAATGGAACCAAGTTTAAAATTGAAAATTGAAATAATGTAGAGAAAGATCAAAATGGATTAACTTTTATAAATTCTATATAAAAATTAGCAAGTTGGTAAGACTATATTTTTTATAGAAACAAAAATTAAAAAACAATTACTTCTATATTAGAAAATTTTATAGAATTAGAATTTATAATTAAAAAATATCTAATTTCTATTTTAAGAAAAAATATAAAATAGGAAGTTAGTTGCAAATGGAGTTAGAAATCTTACAGTAACAGAGTTTGAATCATGATTTTGATGGTGGAAATGGATTCAACACCATCAAAAACCTCTGGGCACCCAAAATATTAATGTTTGATAGTTATAGCGTGGATTTACAAAAACCCCTGTCAAATTTTCTTAAAAACTTATGGATGGGAATTTCCATGATTTTCAGGTCGAAAAAGCAATCTAGTTAGACTACCGCGTTTTTTTTTTTTTTTTTGTGAATTTGGTAGGTCCTTACTATTTTCTATTATCATGAAAAGCAGGTTGCATCATATACAAAGTTAGTGGCCTCAACCTGCCCATAGGAAACCAAGCTTGTTGGCCACCTTAATACATTGAAAGCCATCCAAAATTGAAATTGTTTCCTTCTTCTAATTGCAGCAATGGCCAATTGACTGTTTAAAACATTAACTAAGTGACAATTAAAAGCATAAACACTATCTGCAAAATTCATAAAAAGTAAACTGGGTTACTAAGAGTCTATCGGTGCAGGATCCTTATAAGCTTGCAAGATATTCTCTAGGATCTCTTGCTTAGTTTTCCTACCTCTTTTACTAGTCTCAGCTGTAGATTTTACCATCTTCTGCTTTCCTTTATCCTTTGCGTTAACCTTATTCTTCTTCGTTTGCCTTTTCACCATAATTTTGTTCTTGATTTTCTACTGAAAATATGTGTATACTATCTATGAGCCTGTATGACGGGAGGACAGAAGTATAACAGTTTAAATTTTCATTTTCAAGAATATAGCTTCCTCTGGCACATAATTCGCAGAATGAGAGTTGTAATTCCGTTGACTGAGGTAATTGAAGTCCCCTCCTAGGAGCCAATATTTTTTCTGATGCATATTATTTAAAGTTCTGATACTTTGTAAAATTGCCTCTCTTTCTCCTGGAATTGGAGGCCCGTAAATTTCCGATATTAGTATCTTTTCTTTAGTTCCAATTTGCCAAAAACTACCTATTAATATTCTCAGAAGACCTATCCATCCACCCACCATTACTTCCGCGGAATTGCATAAAATATCTATGCCTCCTGCCATTCCTATCGAATCTACAGCCATAACCTCGAACTGAGGTTTGAATGAATGAACAATATTTTCTAGTTTCTGACCGGAGACTTTAGTTTCTTGGATCAAAATTACTTGTGGTTTCTTTGTTTTCAGCCTTTCCTTAAGATATCTTTACTTGCCTTTAATATAAAGGCCCCTTATATTCCAGGAGATTACTTTCATTGGTTAACTTTGGGGATTTGTTGGAATACTGTTGTTAATGGCATTGTCTTTCCTGTATTAATTAGCATTTCTCCAACCAATTGTATTGAGTCATGCAATGTCCGTCTACCTCTTTTCTTAGTCCCTTTTTACTGTTGATTTGGTGCCTTAGAAGCATTTTTTTCAGAGTTGCTTACCTCCTTTTTCACTTGGGCTGTCAAGTAGTGCTTGAATGTTTCTTTATAGAGTTTCTTCTGTTCTTCGTGAATGAATCGATCATCCAGATTTCTCCATTCATGCAATAGGCATTTGAGTATCCTTTCTTTTGCACTTAAATCTTCTTTATTGTGTTCTATGTCCATTGGTTTCTGCTCTACCAAACTAGTATCTTCTACATCAATGGTTTCCTGGGCTGCTTTGCGTTTTCCTACCTGAGTTTTCTGATTAATTGACTCTTGACCAAGCCCAGGGCTATCTTCCTCTGCATGTGAAATTTCCCCTTCCTCTTGCAAAGTGTCGTAATGGTTTGCTGAAGTTTTCTGTGAAGACGCACTCTGCTGATTAGTATGCAATTTGTTATCTCTTTTCCTTTTCGTAACTGTTATAAATCCATCCTCACATTCTCGCCCCTGCTCAGAGTTAACCATTTGACGGTTAGATTGTTGTTCAATAATGTTAAGAGGATATGCTTTGTAAAGGTGACCATACTCATGGCATCTCCAGCATCTAAAAGGAATATGTTCATAGTCAAGGAGTTGCTGTGAGGTTTTACCTTCGTATTCTAATTCAATAGTTTCAGGCAATAGTTCAGAGATATTCATATATACACAGATTTGAGCAAAAGAAGTGTATCTGCCCCGACGAGTAGTTTCTGCTATTTTAACAAAACTTCCTAAAGAAATTCCTATACCCTCCAAGATGTCCAAATCCCAAAAATCTAGGTGGCCGAACAGACATACCAATATTGGTGCTGCAAGACATTGTTCTTTGTCTAGGTTATAGCATTCTTCCCACTGTCTTAGAAAGAGGCCTGCATTATTATTGTAGAAGTATGGTTCCCTTTCAAAAACTCTTTCCTTATCTAATAAGTCGGTAAAAATTACTATAAAAAATCCTCTTGCCCCAAACTTCAGATCAATGTGACCTTTGGGTTGCCATTTTATTTGTATCCATTTTAATAAATCCATCTCTGTATAAACTTACATATAAGAGCGTGATCTTTCATGTAGCTCCTGTATTCATCCAATTTGTTTCCAAGAATTATAAATCGAGGTTTCTTCATGGCTCTCGGCAAACAATGTCCCTTCATCTTCACTTGCCAGTTAGCCCCCAATACAGGAACTGTCTTCTAATGAGAACCTCTGGATTGATACTGCGATCTATGTGTTTGTTTCCCAGTCGTTACATTTCGATAGGAGGGAGTGCTCCTTCCCGCTCCCCCAGCCATACCGCCGCCATTCCAACCCAGACGCAGTCGAGGTGATTGTCCTCTCAACACTAAATTGTAGAACTTCTAAAACCCTAACTTTTCGTTGGTTTCTTAGATCACGTTCCTTCCATCCTATTGGAGTTAGACTACCACGTTGGGAATCAGTAATTTTTATTTAAAAAAATAAAAAAACAGTAACTTCTATTTTGGAAAAAAATTAATTTTTATAATTTCTATATTTTTATTAAAGTTTTGAATATAATAATTGAATATAATAATTGTTCATTTAAATTTATAAAAAATATAAAAATAAAAATTAATATATTTAAGCATTTGTATTTTTATAGTGCCAAATTTTTTCCTTATTGAAATTTTTCTGCAATTGAATTAGAAGAATTTGGTAACAATGGTTGAAGAGTTGGATAAAACCCTGGTTCATTTAGGCTTGGCTGGTTTAGTAGGGTTGGGGTTTAAGCAGCCTGAAAACCCTGTGGGTTTCGACTTGAAGCAAGCACGATAAGTGAGTTTTGTAATGTTGTTGATGAAATTGGAGTAGAGAAACTCAGATGGTGCGTGGCCAAAGCAAAAATTGCAGGTCATATTACAAAATTTGAAGGCAATTCTCGGTGACGACTGTCCAAACCTAGAATGTGGGTGATCTTCTAGTTTCTTCTAGTTTGGCCGAATTTACTGACTTCTGTTTGATGTGAGGCACCGTGCTATGGGACCCAATAACAAAAGTAATAATGACAAAAAAAAAATGAATAGTGGCGTGATCTCTGCATGACATAAACGCGCAGTTCTCTGCTTCTTTCTGTGTGCTGACGCTATTTCAGGCTGCCATAAACTTCAACACATTGACAATCTTGAACAAAATTCTTCCCGGCACGTGATATTCCACCTCCACTTCTTCTTCCTGGCTTATAAAACAGGCAACTCCTCATAACCAATTTGCTCTCACATTATTGGATTTCTTTACTCCTTGTTAGAGCCTTTGAAACCTTGTGACTTCTCTCAGCCCCGTTCTGAATTGCAAAGGCTTAATCTCCTCTGTATTCCAGTACAGATTGTATTACTCCTTTTGCTATCTCTGTTTACACTTTGGCTCCTTTTCATCAAATTGTTGTTTATAATTGTTGTATGCATACCCATTTCACACAATTCATTTGAATATGGGTTTTTGGTTGGTAGCACTGCCAGCTTTGGTAGGATTGGGATGGATGATCTTATCCCACTACTTACCTTTCATTCAACAAATGAAAAGGGCACCCCATGGATGCATGGGATGGCCAGTAGTGGGAGAAACTTTGGCTTTCCTCACACCACACTACTCTAACAGAAGAGGAAAATTTCTGGATGATCACTGCATAAGGTAATACTTCATTATATGTGAAACTAGTTTCGTCTAAACACTGGTTCTTTCTTCATGAGTGCTCATTATTCTATATGTGTGTTTTTTTGCCTTCATATAAATAGACTGTTCGTTTTCAATATTGGAAGGCATGTCCCAATCTATGAAGCCATTGTGAGAAGTTACATATTAGACTCAAAAGTTGTTATCAGTGTCTGAATGTTACGAGCTGCTAAGTCTAGCATTTCAGATAAAAAGTACGGTTTAATTCTGATAATACTGTACATCTATATATTGGCCAACCATGAAAATAATTCAATAACTACGGTCTCCATACAATTTTTAACAATTCAGAAGAATTCACTCCTATCTATTGTTTTTAGTTTTAGTGATTAATACGAGTCATTGGATGTAGTGGCGATGAAATTCATTATTTTATATCTTAATATGCTTATATCTATACTCTGATCTTGCAGGTATGGAAAAATTTTCAAGTCCCATCTGTTTGGATCACCAACCATTGTTTCATGTGACCCAGAGCTGAATGCCTTTGTACTTCAAAACGAGAATCGCCTCTTTGAATGCAGTTATCCAAAACCCATACATGGAATATTGGGAAGCTCATCTCTGCTTGTAGTAGTTGGGGATGTTCACAAACGACTGCGTGCTCAGGCATTGGTTCTCATAAACGCTGCCAAATCCAAACATGAATTTCTGATGGACATTGAGAGAAATGCACTGCTGGTGATGAATTCATGGAAGGATAAACAAACAGTAATTTTCTGTGAAGAAGCTAGAATGGTAATAAGACTAATTGCGCTTTATTTTATATTGGGCACCCATCATACAGAAATAGAGAAATCATCTGATTATTGGCTTTCACATAACATGTTTTGCAGTTCACATTCAACGTTATGGTGAAGCAGATGCTGAGCTTGACACCTGAGAATCCAGTTACTGTTGGAATCCTTCATGATTTTCTTACATTCATGAAAGGACTTGTATCAGTGCCAATATATATCCCGGGCACACCTTATGCAAAAGCATTGCAGGTAACGTTACATGATTTGGATGATTATAACATGCAGTATGACTCTATAATCTGGATTCTTGTTTTTTTTAAAGCTTCACTTTGTTTAATATATCATTTTATAGATACAGAGAATTGAACAAGTGATTGATTACATCTTTATCATGTTCAATATATCATTTTATAGATATAGCTTGATTACATTTTTATTATTCATCATGTTCAATATATCATTTTATAGATACAGAGAATATATCATTTTATAGATACAAAAAATTGAACTAGTAATTTTACTATGGCTCAATAATCTGGACTAGATCTTAGCAAAACATTTTGTAAAGTAATTCTAATTGGGTTTTCTGTTTTTTTTTATCAGGCAAGACAAAGGATTCTTTCTGCTGTGCAGATGATAGCAGAAGAGAGAACCAAACAAGGATCAGATTATAAACCATCAGGGGATTTCCTTGATATCCTTCTAGCAAACAATAATGTGGAAAACCATGAAAAATTAAGCCTGGTCATGGATCTACTGCTGGGTGGATACGAGACCACATATTTGCTGTTGGCAATCATTATGCACCTGCTTAGTGACTCCCAGCTGTCTTTACAACAGTTGAAAGTGAGAAAGTATTTCCATTATCACTTTAATTTCTTTGATTTTTAATTGGGATACTCACTTGGAAGCCATTGCTGCGTGTTGTGTTTTGAAGGCTGAGCATGAAATGATAGCTAGCACGAAGCACAAGGAGGAGCACTTGAGTTGGAGTCATTATAAGCAAATGACATTTACACAGCACGTATGTTTAAAATATAATAAAATAAAATATTTTAAATTATAGTATATATCTCATTAATCACCAATGGAAATTTAGATCAATGGTTTGACTGTGACATGGTAATGCCTCCATTAAACATATACATAGTGTTATGGTCTGCTAAAGAAAAATGAAATAAGTTTCACTTTTAGTCAACCAAATCATTTCAAAGGAAAAATATATTGTATTTTTTATAACAGTAATTAACATGATGTGATAACATTGTTTTCCATTTACTTTGCACTGATAGTCAAATATTATTGTTATTATCATATTATAAATAAATTTAGTTGTGATTTGGGCTTAATAAAATTTTTGACCAAAAGTAAATACACCAAATTATTTGTATTATGTATTTAAGTGTTTCATAGTATTGGAAAATAAAAAACTGGGATATATAGATTTTAACTCATCTCATTATAAGAATAGTTGTAACATATTTTTATGTCAAATTATGTTATAAATTTGATGGATCAACTCGTCGGATTTCAAATTCAGGTGATGAGCGAGGCGTTACGGTATGGCAACATAGTCAAATTTGTTCATAGAAAAGCATTGAAGGACATTAAATTCAAAGGTATTGCTCCCTTTGATTTTTTAATGTTATTGAATGACTATATAAATGCTCCTCTGATATCTGATATGTTCTTTTTGAAACCAGGGAATGATTATATAAATGCTCGTCATATTTGATATGTTGTTTTTGAAATAAGGGAATGATTATATTTTGACCGCATTTTCCTTTTCAGACTTCCAAATCCCTGCAGGATGGAAGGTGCTTCCAGTGTTCACAGGGGTGCATTTAGATGAATCACTTCATAAGGACGCTTTGGAGTTCGATCCTTGGAGATGGACGGTCTGAAATTTTACTCTATTTTAAATCTTAAGTTAATGTATTTTAAATGTAAAGTTTATGCAGTAACGACATGACATATATATTTATTTTGCAGATACAATGTTCGAGACAATTTATGCCTTTTGGTGGAGGTCCAAAGCTTTGTCCAGGATATGAACTTGCAAAAGTGGAGATTGCTTTTTTCCTTCATCATTTGATTCTCAACTACAGGTATACCTTGCCCTTAAAAAAAAATATTCTTAAATTGAAGTTTTCCATGAAACTATGGATATCTAAATCAGAGCAGAATAAACTGTAATGGCAGATGGAGAGTGGAGGAGCGGGACTGTGCTCTAGCATACCCATACGTGGAGTTCGAGAAAGGCTTACCCATCGTCATGGAGCGTTTAGTTTGAAAGGACAACCCATTAAAAAAAAAAAAAAACCAGAAAGGGATTGAGCAGCGTTTTGTTCGAGAAAGTAAAAACAATATTTATGAAAAGGACTACGCATGGTTCTGGAGCATTTAAAGTATACCTTTATAAACAGGTAGTTGTAGGAATGTAAATCTGAATGCTACGCTTTACACTTTACGAATTAGGAATTAAAATATGTAAATTTGAGCCCTCTGCTTTACAGTTTAGAAATTAAAAAAATAAATGCGAAGAGAAGATAATCTCGACATATTTTGTAAGCCTGCAAGGTCGTTATGATGATTGTAAAGATGCATATATTTTTATCTACCTTTTGTGCCTTTCTTTGAATCTATTCATAATATTGATAAAAAATTTAGCATGTGTGCTCTGTAAATTAAAGACAAAACTGATGAATGAATTGGACAAGATCAAGATCCGGATCCATTCTGTGTTTTTCAAAAAATTACTTTTCTACTTGTGATCAATCGGACAAGATCAAGATCCGGATCCATTGTGTGTTTTTCAAAATTACTTTTCTAAAACTTGTGTTTTTTACCCCAAGGGTTGTAAGGTCAGATGCTTATTATAACAAATTATCGTAATATTATATTAAAAAACTTAAATAAAAAATGAATAATTACATATGTATAATATTTGAAAACATTAAAAATACCTTAATGAAAATACTTGCTAAGGTTTTGCAAATGGGGTAGCAAGCTAAGTTGCCTTGATTGTGGGAAAAACTCTACAGTTAAGTGTACTTGAGCCAGAGGAGTTCTGGGATGGGTGACGGCTTGAGAAGTCTTAGTTACCTATGTGATTGGTTTCACTAGTTTCAATCCCACTTCTTCACCCTAATGAATGGTATGTGGATTATTCAAAAATCCTGATGCAATGAGTGGTAAGTGGATTATTCAAAAATCATGAGAAATTAGTGCTAAGTGGATTATTAAAAAATCATGAGAAATTAGTAAGTTAGGACTACCTCCCGTGAAAATGGTCATAGATGAATGACTTACTTAACACAGTTGAATCCCAAAAATGATATATAATAAAAATACCTTATTTTAGTGAGGAAGAAGTCGTCGTCGCTACAAATGTAATATATCCATGGAATGGACAAGCATGAGTATAGATATTTAGAGGAGGTTATGAGAAGCCTTAAAATGTAGGTACTCGGCTTTAAGGCTGACAATGCGAGGTTAGTAAAGGAACAACAACAAATTAACACCTACATTTTGCAAATTTTGAATAAGATTTAAAGGGAATTGGAACAGTAGTTTGAATTCAGACTCACACAGGAGTATGATGCAAGAATGAAGGAAAGAGGTGTTGAATTCCATGATTGCTACTTAGCATCACTAGTAAGGAGGTCAAGTAAAGGGACCTATACTACATCACAATAAGGTATCATTTTCGAGTGTATCATCAGGATGTCAAACACAACATCATATAGGGATAATTTACTCAGAGATATCAAGAAAATAAAACTTCCCATATTCAATGGGGAGCATAAGAAAGGAGAAGAAGTGAGGCTTGGTCGTTGGAGATGAGGAAATGACTATAGATGTGTGAATTATAGAAGCTAGAATTGGATTCTACCACTTAAAAGGAAAGGCCAATTTGTGGTGGGAACAACTCAAGGAAGTGAAACACTTACATGAGAGGAAACTTACATGGAGGATATTTAAGGAATGTTTCAAAAGGAAATATTTATGAGAGGGCTACAATGTGAGAAAAATGCAAGAATTCTTATAGATGTAATTGGCGAACATTACCATGGAGGAGTATGAATGAAAAGTTATTGAGCCATTGAGATATGTGAATTTTATCAAGGATGAGAAAGTAAAAAGAAAAATATGCGTTAGTGGCCTTTCATGTTTGCATGGTGGCTCTTCAGTCCCAACAAGTTACAAATCATTATCTGGCACTTTCTCTGGTGCATCTTTACGATCATGGTCTTTTCCAATGTCATCGTCTGGTGTTTTGACTGGTAGTCTTATCGTTAGTACTGAACGACTTGATTCATTACATACATCATCAGTGCAATATCAAGTCAGTATTTTTGGGTCAATTCCTTTAAATACCATATCAACTGGACTCCCAACATTTGGAGAAAATTATTTTCCGTCTTATTATTCTCCTCATGTTGGGGGGCAACATTTGGTCACCCAATATGATAGTACTCCATCGCTTTTTGGTCAAATTAATGTTGACATGAATGTTTGTCAATGGCAGCCCACTCTGCCTATCCAACAGACTAATGCTACTCACATTTCTGATCATATTCATGAGTGGCGTCGTCGATGACGAATGGTTAAGACATTTGTTCTGGATCAGCTCTATTGGGGTTCCCATGTTTTGGCCAGATAGGCGAGACCAAAAGATGAGACAACATCAGAACCACTTTCAGACCTCAGGATCTAGCCCTCCTAGGTCTAGAGAGGGATCTCTCTATGGTATATCAAAGGTATGTGTCTTTGAAGTTCAAATGTTATGATGTTTGGCTAGTTATAAGGCTTAGGGTTTGTTTGTTTGATTTGTTTGTTTTGGTTGTTGGTTATCAGGAAAGAAGGGTTCAATGTAAGACAAGAATGAGCAAAGCGGTATAAGGCAGAGGTGAAGTATTCCAGGAAATATTCAAAACCATTGCGCAATGGAGTCAGGAAAGGATTTGCTTGCTACTCAATAGGCACGCTTTCAATTGGGCTAGTCATTTGAAACATAGGATCTTCAAGATGATTGTGTGATATGGAAAGGTAGGAGAGGAGGGGATAACATAGATTTAGAGCACAAAGTTAAAGACTAGCTGGTCGCACAAGGATCCTAGTGGACAGGGCTAACTCTAATCCCCAGTGTTCCCAAATCTTCCAACTAAATCTATAACAAGAAGAATCTAAGAACTAAATTCATTTAATTCATACATCAGAGAGCAGGCAATAACATCCACTACACTAGTTAAACCAACTGAAATCATTTCTTAGATAATACATTCAGAAGAGAAACATTAATGGCAAGGAGAGCAGAAACATAGGGTACCTAACAAGGGTAAATCCTATGCCAATATTCTGATGCAAGCCAGCAGAAACGAAATGAAATGAATTAAACACAGAGATAGGAAAACATCACCGCTGCTTCAAATTAGGATCCAAAGAAATGTGCTTGTCATATTAAATAGCAATACCAATCAAGTACAACATTGCCAATAGATGAATACTCAGTCTGAAAACATCTCCTTCAACCTATCTTACAACTTTACACAGAGACTGTGTCTCAAAAGGAACTACTTGCAGTTTTCTGATAACTAATCAACAACCTTTACAATGAGTTCCTTCATGAATTTATAGTTTCAATGGAGCAGAGGAGGTAGATGAAGAACTAAATGCAGAATTAAAACTTTGAAAAGAAATAGGGCCGAAGCCCATTCTGTTTAAGCTTTGGGCATTCAATTCCTGGTGTTCCTTGGGTGTACGAATGATCTTCTTCAGTCTTCGGGCTACTCTGATATAACTCTGATGTACTCTGACCGCAGTACTGTGTGGTACTCTTGGTGAATAAACAAAGATAAATGAATGATAAAGAAGTCTGCCATACTGATGAAATAAATGCTCCGATAGTACTGGGTTGTTTCAGGGTAGAAAATCTCTCCAGAACACGGCATAGATTGAACACTGCATGGGCGTTCTGTCCTTTATGGAGAAAAAACATTCTGCTGCTATAGAAACCCCTGATATGCATGGATTTCTGCGTGCTGTACTTTCTGTGTGGTCCCTGGGTCTTCAATCTGGTGTTTTGCCTTTAAATCCCGGAGCATAAGGCTTAAATACCTTCGTTTGCATGCCTTAAGCTCTTTGCTGCTCCATTTGTACCTCTGACTGTGAAACCTGTGTGTTAATGGCGCCGGAGAGGTTTCTAGAGTTTGAAACCCTGATATTTTAATGCGCGTCCTGTCCAGGCTCCTTCTCGAGCTTTCTTTGTGATCTCGGCCTCTGATACATGGTCCTTTCTGCATTTCTTACCGCCGCAACCAATACTGTGTAATCATGGTGGCTTTCGCCACTTGATAACCTTGCGAAACACGAAAATTGGTTAAGAAAACATGCATGGGGGTGGCAGACACAATGGAGACGATGAGAACGACCATGCAGGACGAACGGATGGTGGAATTGTGCAGGTTGATGGCAGAAAATGCAGCGAAATGATGAAATATGGTCTGGAGAACATGAGCGTAGCGGAGTGGGTTTTTTAAATAAAACCTACGAAAAGACCTTTGAATGGATATAAAGAGGAAAGGGTGAGAAAAACGATGAAGATGCGTGGAAAATGACGTGGCGAGACCGGTCAACGGCGGGCCATGCAAATGAATCTGGACCGTCCGATCTCGGAGGAGATCAACGGCTGGGAACACGGCGGAGGGTGATCAAATGTGGACCATCCGATCTGCAGATCAGATCGACGACGGAGATTAACTGGATGGCGCGCTGTACCCTGAGTTATCGCGTGTGCATCTAAGTTAACTATTGTGCATCTTCAGCGAGCGACAATCGTTGGATGGCCCGCCCCAGATCGGACAGTCCATGGCAATATCGCTAGGCATCTGCGTCTGAACAATAATGTGCGATGGACTGCGGTTAATGCACGAGGACGGCGGTTTTGAAAAAAGGTCCATGGGATGCGTGTCACGCGATGTATGGAATCGCTGGCTGATCGGAGAATACCGCCCTCTGCTCAAAGGCGGTGCGATAGAAACCAGATGGTTTATGAACAGTGAAAGCGAGCGGGGACCACTGGGATGGGTAAGCTCCGAACCGTCAGATCAATACAGATCCACGGAAGAAAACGCGCCCGATATGGATGAACTGTGGGCCGTTGATCGGGTGAATTAACGAACGGCGAGGATGTGACGATGGGCGGCGAACGGGTTGCACAGTGTAAGCTGCGGGGGCGGCGATCGCCGTCTATTCTGTGAAGATCAACGGCACAGAACACAGCGAAGGACCTTCCATGGAAAACCAATCACATCGGAACTTTTGAGTTTTACAAAGGATCTGGGCCTTCTGCCGGTCTTCCGATTGCGATTAGTTCTCGGGACTTAAGTGCTTGGTCCCAGCGCTGGGTTACATGTGAAAAATGGCCAGTGGGGCTAGCGGGAAAGGGGCTAGGCCTATTATAAAGTCCAAAAGTGGGTTTTTAACCCATTTTGATGCACTTCAAGGCCTAAGGAGGGTAACGATAGAGGGGCTAAGGGGAAATTTGGGAAAATAAAGGGCAAGGGTGGAATTTCATGGGGATTTTGGGAGGATTTAAGAGGGTAAATTGGGGAGGTTGTGGAGATACAAGGGGGGAAAAAAGGCCCTTTTGAGTAAAATTTTATCCTTTAGCAGGCTCATTGATACCATAACTAGTAGAGGGGAACAATCGAGGCAAGGAACATAAAAAGGCTTCAAGGATGATGTGTCTCAGGGGAGATGCATTCCTTGAAGGCTCAAAACAATTTAGCCGCCTGCTTTGCCTGTCAAAAATTTACAGGGGGGCTAACAGTGGCTCCACATGGGGATGGCTTCTTCCTGAAGGAGTCAAGAATTCAGAGAATAGATCTTTGGAGTAGACCAGTTGCCTGCTACTTGGCACATCCCTTTCTTTCTTTGATCAATTGCCACAATGTGAAGACATTACATCAGCAAAAAAACTTTTCCCAACAATCTACCTACCCATACTACAATTCTAGCATTTTTTCTTCTTCTAGGAGGCATTTGAACTAGCAGACCCTTTACATCATTTATTTTTACAAACAGAAAATAAACCTATTCTAAATCTACCCTTATTACTCCATGAGACCAAATTAGGCTGTTGGTCTCATATGTTTCTCTACCTAATCTAATATCTGCTGGGATTAAACTTTTCAGCAGATTTCTTCTCTATATTCTACGACAGAAAATGAAAAACAGTCAAGCCAGGATTATACTGTCTAACTTGCTATGAATCCAAGGCATAAAGACAGTTGCACATGGACAAAATTTGCAGAAAAATGAAAACAAAACTGTGAAGGCTTGGGATCTAAAAATTTAAAAATCCTTCTTCTCTTTGTGACTCAAGTTTTGAGCATGTTAGAGTCACTTATTTTCTTCATTTCAGCTCTGGTTTTGGGCATGTCAGAGCTT
The DNA here is from genome assembly GCA_034641835.2 of Pinus albicaulis. NCBI lineage: Eukaryota > Viridiplantae > Streptophyta > Pinopsida > Pinales > Pinaceae > Pinus > Pinus albicaulis. The sequence continues at coordinate 272,161,265 of CM076571.1, read as the reverse complement.
ATTCTTCTTTCTTCTTTGCTGGTCCAAATTTTGGGCATGTTAGGACCAGTTGTTTCACTTTCTTTAGCTCAGGTTTTGAGGTTATTAGAGCTAATATTTGCACATCATAGGTTCATGTTTTAAGCATGTTTGAACCTCTCCTTTCCTCTATTTTTTGTTAAACATTTTCTCTTTTTTTTTTTTTTTTTGAAAATAAAAACTGCAATTGTATGTACAATGGAAATGGAAAATGGGAATTGTAAATCAGCAGAAGTAGTGTTTGAGCATCCTGCCATTGACAGGACCCCCAAACAGCTCAGTGCCATCTAATTCTTGTAAGAAGAAAGAATTTGGACCGACAGTGGCCTGGATGATGTATGGACCTTGCCACAAACTGTCAAACTTGTTGTGCTTTCCTTTATCCTCTCTTCTTGAGTCCCACCTCAGAACCTTATCTCCAATTTTGAAATCAGCAGCTTTGGTTCTTTTGTCAAACAATTTCTTTACATTCTCCTGAACTTACACTGCTCTGTGGTGGACCTCTTCCCTTGTTTGCTGGAGATGAATTGTCTGGTTTATTCTCCTCATCATACTGTCTTCTTCTGTTTGAATCTCCTGGACCATCTTGATCACTGGTATCCCAAGGCTGGTAGGAAACACTGCTTCTGTTCCATAGACAAGATGAAATGGTGACATGCCGATGGAATTTTTTGTTGTAAGCCTGTCAGCCCACAAAGAATGAACTAGCTTGTTATGCCATGACTTTTTGTTCTCTTCCAACAGCTTTTTGATGATGATCACCAGGCTTTTGTTTGATGATTCAGCTAATCCATTACCTTGAGGGTAATAGGCAGTTGAATGACCAAGTGCTATTTGATACCTGTGACAAAAATCAACCATCTTCTTGGATCCGAAAGCAGTAGCATTGTCAGTGATTATTTTCCTTGGGCAGCCAAACCGAGAGAGGATGTGACCTTCTAGGAAACTGATGATGACTGAATTTGTGGCATTCCTAGTGGGTATGGCCTCTATCCACTTAGTAAAGTAATCTGTGGCTGTTAGGATCCATTTGTGTTGTGCAGAAGAAGAAGAGTGAATCTCCCCTATGAAATCTAGGCCCCATTGCAGAAAGGGACCCTCCACAGTGATGGGTTGTAGGGGTAAAGGGAGGAGTTTTCTTTTGCCTTCAAAGATCTGGCATTTGTGGCAGGAAACTATCATTTTGTGGACATCATTGAAAAGTGTAGGCCAATAGTAGCCATCTCTGAGTATTTTGTTTGCGGTGGCTTTCCAACTCAGGTGGCCTCCACATTCTCCAGCATGGAATTCTTGTTTAACCCTCTCTGCCTCATTTTCAGGCAAACATTTAAGCAATAGGCCATTAGGATTCTTCCAGTATAAGTTTTCGTTCAAAATGCAGTAGTTTCTGGCTTTTAGCTTTAAGAATCTGGCCTTGGTCTTTGATAGCTCGGGAGGGGCATTGAGGTGTGTAAGCACATACAAAATGTTAGAATACCAAGGGGAGCTTTGAAATTTTTCCTCAACAGTGGGATTAGGTAATTCTTGTTGCTCATCCAAGGTATTTATCATGTTAATGTCTAGGGCTTGTAAGTTTGATTCAGCCATTAATTTAGCTAAGCCCTGAACTTTAATTAGTTTGGTGGGTTTTATCTTAAGGTCGTACTCTAAGATCACAGCTATCCACTTGCCCCTTTTCCCATCTGGGTCTTGGGACAGTATATCTTTGACTATGATGTTGGGCACATAAGCTATGGTGCGAGAATTCAATATGTACACCCTGAAGTCTTTCAAGGCCTTAATCAGAGCATAGGCCTTTTTCTCCATTATGTTGTATTTCAAGGCTGCATCTCTGAGTGCTTTGCTAAAAAAGGCAATTGGCTGCTCCATTCCCTCTGTGTTATTCTGCAGCAAGACTGCAGCCACTGTATGCTCAGAGGCAAATGAAAATATCAGGAAATCTTTGGAGAAATCTAGGCTGATTAGAACGGGAGCTTGGGTAAGTGCAAGTTTCACTGATTCAAAAGATTGTTTGGCTCCAACAGTCCATTTAACTCCTTCACCTTTCTTCAGCATGTTAGTCATGTTCCTAAGGTGTTTAGCTAGATTTGGAATAAACCTCCTAAGGAAGTTAATCTTCCCAATGAAGGACTGTAATTCCTTGATGTTTCTTGGGTGTGTGATTTGTAGTATTCCCTCAACTCATTGTGGGTCTATCCTAATTCCCTTCTCAGATATAATGTGGCCAAGGATTTTACCCTCCTGTAGCCCAAAGACAGTCATTTTAGGATTCAGGGACATACCAAACCTTCTACATTTTTCAAAAACTTTTCTCAGATGTTTTAGATGTTCTTCTTCAGTCTTGGAAAAGAATTTTATGTCATCTAAGTAGATAACAATGAAGTGCCCTATCTCATCTGAAAAAGATGTGTCCATCGCTCTTTGGAAGGTGGCTCCAGCGTTCATCAATCCAAAAGGCATCTTCACATACATGAAGGTACCCCATGGAGTGGTAAAAGCTGTTTTGAGTTGGTGTTCTGGGATTAATAAGACTCGGTTATAACCGGAGAAACCATCTAGCAGGGAGATCCTTTTAGAGCCCACTACCCTCTGAAGAATATGTTCCATTTCTGGCAAAGGGTAATTGTCTTTGAGTGAGCCTCTATTAAGATTCATGAAATCTATACACAGTTTGATTTCCCCTGTTTTATTCCTCACGGCCACTAAGTTTGATACCCAATCAGAGAACCTCACAGGCACAATTATGCCTGCCTCATACATCACTTTAATCTCTTTTTCTACTGCAGGAAATTTTTTTGGATTGATTCTGCGGAGTTTTTGTCTGAAGGGTTTCTGATTTTCTTTCAAGGGTATTTTGTGCTGGATGATGTTTTTGTCATATGCCTTTAAGTCTTCATAAATCTAGGTAAACACATCAATGAATTCCTTGAAAAGGTCAATGTATTTCTTCTTCATGTCTGCCGATAGGGACTTAGCCAGTTTAATCATTTTGGGCTTGTCTTTAGTGCCTATGTTACATTCTTCTACATCAGAGTCTGCATGTTCTATAGTGGGATTTTTTGCTACATCATCAAAGTCAAAGAGGTCCTCTAAGGGTGCCAGACCTATGGGTATATTCTTATCTTTGGCCTGCAACACCTCCACTTCTTCACTATCTGCATTTTCACAATTTCCGTCTTGATTTCCAGTCTGTTCATCTAAAGAGTTTATTTCTATGTTACAGGGTGTTTCTTCCTCATCTGAGGACTCATCACTTGGGCAGCTACTGTCAGGTTGGGAGTCTGAATCAGAAAATTCAAACTCGTTTCTTCCTACCAGGAAATCTTCGATCTGTTTGTCTCCTTCGAAAACCTGCCAATATTTTTCATTGTCTAGCACAGTGGGTCTAAATTTGGTCTGAATGATGATCTGTTGGTCACTGGGAGTCTTGGGGTAGGAACTGTCTAGGCAAGCTAATCTTTTTGCAACGACATTTTTTCCCCTAGGAATGAACGCTAATTCGTATTCAACAAACATTTTCAGTAGATCCATGGTTTCATTCCTATATGCTCTCAGTCTAGGATGCTTTGCTGTGTTTTCACCATTCACCTGTTTAATAATCAGCTCATAATCTCCATGTACAGTTATCCTACGGGCTCCTAATTTTTTCAGCAGAGTTAAGCCTAGGATCAGAGCCTCATACTCTGCAATATTGTTCGTACATTTGAAGTGCAGGTTGCAGGCATGGCTCTCTGCGTAATCACTCTCTGTGTTTTGTATCCACACTCCTGCCCCAACAGTTCTCCTTGTGCATGTCCCATCGAAACTCATCTCCCACAAGGGTTCATTTTCGTTTCTGTTATCATTTCTTTCCCTACAGCTGGGTTTGCTATTATGTTGCGTTATAGGGTCTGCGGGCTGAGGGCTATTTAGTTTTTCGTTATGGATGTGGAAGTCAGAGAGGTGACTAGTTGGCTGATTGTGTTCTGCTACTGGTTCACTTTGCGTTGTTGTTTCAGTGCACTGTCTGAGGTTTTCTACATCTTATTCCTTTGAGTCTAGGGTAGCCATTATGTTATAATCCATTGTCTCTGCTTCATCATGTGCACCTTTTCTTGTATCTACGTTTTTAGATCCTGGTCCTCCCAAAGATTCATCATTGCAGAAGATAAAGGAATATAGATCTGTATGTACAGAGTATAAAGGAGAGTTTTCAGGTTTTTCAGGGCTACTTACTAGGAATTTCTTTTGTGCTTCCATGTACAGTCTTCTAAGTTGGTCAAAAATTGGGATTGTGGCATAAGCCCCATCCATCTGCATTGTTCCTTGCAGCTTGGCTCCCCATGATCTTGATAATAACATGCCATATTTTGGTGGCACATCTGCCACAACAACATCCATGACCATACACTTGGCAGGAATCTCAGTAAGGCTCACACATAAATCTTTGATCAGGCCAAGACACTTTACTCTACTAGAGTCAAATGAATATAGGTATTTATAGGGACGGGTTATCTCTAGGCCTAATTTTTCCATTACTACTTTAGGCATTAGGTTGTGTGATGCCCCAGAATCATGCATTGCATTGTGGAGAATCTTATCATGGACATTAAGACTGATATAAAAAGGGGGCACTACCCCTTCCTGAAACTTTCCTTCTATCTTTGGACCAAACAGAAGGGCAGGTTGATCATCACTCAGATTCACAGTGTCACTGCTCTCTCCTAAATTTAATGCTTTCAAAATTTGGCCTTTATATACATCCTGAGTGGCTAGCTCAGAGAGTGGGATAGAGATTTTAATTTTTGCAATCTCACTCTCCAAACTGAAAGTGGATTGACTCTTTGGAGTGTTCAACTCTGTTTTGTTTTCCACTTCTTTAGTGGTTGAATTAGTGTGCTGATTCTCATTATGTGCAACGTTTGTGACAGTTTTATCAGGAGCACTAACTATGGTGCTAGTGCTTCTAATTGGTTTACCTTGTGTATCAGTGTTTTGGTTGTCCTTTTCTTGATTCTTTCCAGAACTCTCAGCTGCTGATTTGTTACTTTCAGCATTTGCTTTAGAAGTTTTCTCAGGTATTTTCTTGATGGTGACCTCAGAAGCTTTTGGTTTGGTAGTTTCCTGGCTCTTTTTACTCTTGATTTCATATTGTTCTTTGACCTGCATCATGGCATTTTCAAATCCTAATCTGTAATCCTCGGTTTCTAACCACTCCTCACCCCAACCAAAGGATGAGGGTTGATCTTCTTCTGAGTAACAATTATGGATTGAATATTATGTTTCAAACATATTAATTGTGTTTCCCTCAGACTCTTCTATGATTCCCTCATCTTCATCAAGAAAATTCTCTTGGAATGGGGGAATAACTTGCTGATCTGATTCTCTTTGTCTGTTGGGAGAGTTATTGTTTCTTCTAAAGTTCTGGTTCTGGTTTTTGTTCTGATTGCTAATTGTGACAACCATTTTTTCCATCATTTGATGTAACCTTTCCACAGTTTTAGACAATTTATCATAGTTTTGGTTGGATGTGGAAGCTACATTGTCATCCCTATATGTTACCCTTTTCTCAGATCTCAGTATTTCTCTTTTCTCAATCAGATTTGCCTCTATGTTCACTGCTCCTTTCTTCATGTCCTCCAATGTGTTTTATTCCTTATCCCTAAGTTCATAGGCCATGTCAGCATCAAAACCTTTAGGGTATTTTGCTAGAGCCATGCCTTGTGGAGGTTTCACATGTGGAGGGAGGGCATTGTAAATGATGTTAAACCTTGTTGTGTAATCGTGGACACTCTCTCCTGCATTTCTTTTAAGGGTCATGTATTCTGCTAGGAGTTGGCAAGGGTTTGCCCTAGCTTCCCAATTTTTTATGAAAGTCTGATAAAGAGCTGGAAGGTAATTTATGCTACCTGGAGGTAGGCCCTTAAACCATTTCTTTACATCACCCCCTAAGCTTTGGGAAAATATTCTCATTTTGACTATATCATCATCTATTTCCATGTAGTCAAAAGAATCTTCCATCTTATCTACATGTTGTTGGGCTGTGATGGACTCTTTTGCAGTGAAGTGTGAGATATTTGACTGATAATCATTTGGTAAGGGTACTAGAGGTTGAGGTAAAACCAGAGGTGCATACCAGGCTGCCATGATGATGTTTTGATGAGGTAAAGGGTTAACTTAGGCAGCTGTTATATGGATGACATGAATATTATGACTAGCAGAAGACTGATGAGCAGACCTAGGGTGACTGAGCCCCAAGTTTTGTGTGAAATGTATATCAGGAGGTGTAGATGGAGGGGTCTGTCTATTTCCAAGGTGTCTACCACTTTGCTGTGGTGAATCAGGAAGCTCAGGGTCTGGCTGGTCTAAGCTACTGAATGACCTAGTTCTAGGTAAGTTGTTAGGCAGGTCTAGGTCAAGGTGAAAGTGTGATAGAGCTGTAATATCTTCTGGTGCAGAATTATCTCTATAGATGTGACTGGAAACATTTGATATTTTAGGTGTAGGAGCTCCCTTGAGGATACTCTCAGGATTGTCAACTATTTCAGGCGGGTCTGGGTTAGGGTAAGCTCTTGTATGAATGGTTCTTGAAGCCAGAATGTTGTTTTCTGACCAAGCAGCTTACCCCTAATTGTTACTTCTACTGTGGTTGATGTTGTTATGGAGGCTGGTCTCCTAGTGGAGTCTAATGTGAACCAAGATAATTAGCCTACCGATCACCAGTGGAGTATTTAAAACGTTTAGGAACTATGGAGTCGCCAGGTGGAAGGTTTTAGGATTTTTTTGGAGGGTACACTGTCCACCACAGTGCTTATGAGATGTCCCTTTTCAAGGATATCTTCCAAAAACAGCTAACTCTAACTAGAGATTGACTGGGAGGGCATTTACCAGATATGTCACCTCTGAAAGAGTGTGATATCTGGAGGCTACTTGGCCCTTTCCAGACTCTGTCCAAGAGTATGGGAGAAACACAACAAATGGTATAGAGGTTGATGTGAGAATAAGACTAATTAACTGCCAATCTAACCAGAGATTCTGGGTTCGATCCCCAGTGGAGTCGCCATTATGTTGGGGTTCCCATGTTTTGGCCAGATTGGCAAGACCAAAAGATGAGACAACATCAGAACCACTTTTAGACCTCAGGATCTAGCCCTCCTAGGTCCAGAGAGGGATCTCTCTATGGTATATCAAAGGTATGTGTCTTTGAAGTTCAAATGTTATGATGTTAGGCTAGTTATAAGGCTCGGGGTTTGTTTGTTTGATTTGTTTGTTTTGGTTGCTGGTTATTAGGAAAGAAGGGTTCAATGTAAGACAAGAATGAGAAAAGAGGTATAAGGCAGAGGTGAAGTATTCCAGGAAATATTAAAAACCATTCGGCAATGGAGTCAGGAAAGGATTTGCTTTCTACTCAATAGGCAGGCTTTCAATTGGGCTAGTCATCTGAAACATAGGATCTTCAAGATGATTGTGTGATATGGAAAGGTAGGAGAGGAGGGGATAACACAGATTTAGAGCACAAAGTTAAAGACTAGCTGGTTGCACAAGGATCCTAGTGGACAGGGCTAACTCTAATCCCCAGTGTTCCCAAATCTTCCAGCTAAATCTATAACAAGAAGCATCTAAGAACTGAATTCATTTAATTCATACATCAGAGAGCAGGCAATAACATCCACTACACTAGTTAAACCAACTGAAATCATTTCTTAGATAATACATTCAGAAGAGAAACATTAATGGCAAGGAGAGCAGAAACATAGGGTACCTAACGAGGGTAAATCCTATGCCAATATTCTGATGCAAGCCAACAAAAACGAAATGAAATGAATTAAACACAGAGATAGGAAAACATCACCGTTGCTTCAGATCAGGATCCAAAGAAATGTGCTTGTCATATTAAATAGCAATACCAATCAAGTACAACATTTCCAATAGCTGAATACTCAGTCTGAAAACATCTCCTTCAACCTATCTTACAACTTTACACAGAGACTGTGTCTCAAAAGGAACTACTTGCATTTTTCTGATAACTGATCAACAACCTTTACAATGAGTTTCTTCATGAATTTATATTTCCAGTGGAGCAGAGGAGGTAGGTGAATAAATAAATGTAGAATTAACACTTTGAAAAGAAAGAGGGCCGAAGCCCATTCTGTTTAAGCTCTGGGCATTCAATTCCTGGTGTTCCTTGGGTGCACGAATGATCTTCTTCAGTCTTCAGGATACTCTGATATAACTCTAAGGTACTCTGACCGCGGTACTGTGTGGTACTCTTGGTGAATAAACAAAGATAAATGAATGATAAAGAAGTCTGCCATACTGATGAAATAAATGCTTTGATAGTACTGGGATGTTTCAGGGTAGAAAATATCTCTAGAACATGGCATAGATTGAACACTGCATGGGCGTTCAGTCCTTTATGGAGAAAAAACATTCTGCTACTATAGAAACCCCTGATATGCATGGATTTCTACGTGTTGTACTTTCTGCGTGGTCCATGGGTCTTCAATCTGGTGTTTTGCCTTTAAATCCCGGAGCATAAGGCTTAAATACCTTTGTTTGCGTGCCTTAAGCTCTCTGTTGCTCCATTTGTACTTCTGATTGTGAAACCTGTGTGTTAATGGCGCCAAAGAGGTTTATAGAGTTTGAAACCCTGATCTTTTAATGTGCGTCCTGTCCGAGCTCCTTCTTGAGCTTTCTTTGTGATCTCAGCCTCTGATACATGGTCCTTTCTGCATTTCTTGCCGCCGCAACCAAGACTGTGTAATCATGGTGGCTTTCGCCACTTGATAACCCTGCGAAACACGAAACCTGGTTAAGAAAACATGCATGGGGGTGGCAGACACAATGGAGATGATGAGAATGGCCATGCAGGACGAACGAATGGTGGAATTATGCAGGTTGATGGCAGAAAATGCAGCGAAACGATGAAATATGGTCTGGAGAACGTGAGCATAGCAGAGTGGGTTTTTTAAATAAAACCTATGAAAAATACCTTTGAATGGATATAAAGAGGAAAGGGTGAGAAAAACGATGAAGATCCGTGGAAAATGATGTGGCGGGACCAGTCAACGATGGGCCATGCAAATGAATCTGGACCGTCCGATCTCGGAGGAGATCAACGGCTGGGAGCATGGCGGAGGGCAATCAAATGCGGACCGTCCGATCTACAGATCAGATCGACGGTGGAGATTAACTGGATGGCACGTCGTACCCTGAGTTATCGCGTGTGCATCTGAGTTAACTATCGTGCATCTTCGGTGAGCGACAGCCATTGGATGGCCCGCCCCAGATCGGACAGTCCACAGCAATATCGCTAGGCATCTGCGTTCGAACAATAATGCGCGATGGACTGCGATTAACGCGCGAGGAAGACGATTTTGAAAAAGGTACAGGGGACGCGTGTCACGCGATGTATGGAATCGTTGTCCGATCGGAGAATACCGCCCTCTGCCTAAAGGCGGTGCGATAGAAACTGGATGGTTTATGAACAGTGAAAGCGAGCGGGGACCACCGGGACGGGTAAGCTCCGAACCGTCAAATCAATACAGATCCACGGTTGAAAACACGCTCGATATGGATGAACTGTGGGTCGTTGATCGGGTGAATTAACGAACAACGGGGATGTGACGACGGGCGGCGAACGGGTTGCACAGTGTAAGCTGTGGGGGAGGCGATCGCCATCTATTCTGTGAAGATCAACGGCGCGGAACACAGCAGAGGACCTTCCGTGGAAAACCAATTGAATCGGAACTTTTGAGTTTTACAGAGGACCTGGGCCTTCTGTTGATCTTCCGATTGCGATTAGTGCTCGGGACTTAAGCGCTTGGTCCCAGCGCTGGGTTACATGTGAAAAATGGCTAGTGGGGCTAGCGGGAAAGGGGATAGGCCTATTATAAATTCCAAAAGTGGGTTTTTAACCCATTTTGATGCACTTCAAGGCCTAAGGAGGGTAACGATAGAGGGGCTAAGGGGAAATTTGGGAAAATAAAGGGCAAGGGTGGAATTTCATGGGGATTTTGGGAGGATTTAGGAGGTTAAATTGGGGAGGTTGTGGAGATACAAGGGGGGGAAAAAGGCCCTTTTGAGTAAAATTTTATCCTTCAGCAGGCTCATTGATACCATAACCAGCAGAGGGGAAAAATCGAGGCAAGGAACATAAAAAGGGTTCAAGGATGATGTGTCTCAGGGGAGATGCATTCCTTGAAGGCTCAAAACAATTTAGCCCCCTGCTTTGCCTGTCAAAAATTTATAGGGGGGCTAACATGCTCCTTGCTGAATGGTTCATTAAGTCCCTGCTACCATCTATAACTGAGGACGTGGCTAAGGGTGGTGTCGTCACGGAAGATAAAGTTATCGCTCATGCCCAATATTTAGAAGTGATCTACATTCAGTCCGACACGCTTTATGAAAAACTTCCTAATGCGCCACGATCTAATTTCAATGTTCCTCCTCAAATAAAGGACACTCATGCCAAAGACGACTTGATAGGCTCTACAAACACACACCACGCTACTGCATCTGATCCTGCTCCTACTTCTGAAATTAATGCTGTGTCATTTGATAAAGGAAAAAGTGACAAGCAAACAAGAAGTAAGAAAAAGGGGAAATCAAAGAAAAATCAAACTTCTAACCTGCAGGAAAGATCATCTGATCAGCTGTCTGGACCATCGAAACCTCGTTATCTATGCATAGTCTGTAACGAGGAAATTTTTTTTATGGATTTTCCTCACTGTGCTGAAGTCTCAAAAATCATCAAGACTTGCCATGCATCAGTTATGTTGACGAACCCATTTCCAAATCCAGACACTAATTTGGTTGCTACGTATTAGACTCCTATACCAATAGGTGTCATTTTTCATGATTGTCTTGATTGAACTATGGAATATGTTCAAACCTTTTTCTTGAGCAAAGGTGTTCCATATTCTTGAAAAACCAAAAAAATCAAAAAATTTAAAAAATGTAAAGAGGGTATACCCTAAAAGAAAAATCAAAGGGTAAGAAAAATAAAATGGTCAAAAAAGTGAAAGAAATGAACCCCAAGAAAAATAGACCAAGGAAAGTGTGTAAATCCAAATGCCACTACTATTTCATTTTTTGTAATAAAGCAATTGTGTGCATCTTGTCAAACTTTTGCCACAATTTATGAAGAGTCAAACTATATAAACTTGACTAATTCATTTTCCAATTTCATGTTGTAGAATAGAGAATAAATATCTAGCCAAACAGTTTAATCGTGGCAGATAAGTAGATAGGTAGAGTTAATAAAAGGTGCTCAACAATTTAATCTGAGCCCTTGGATGTAATAAGGGTAGAATTAGATAGATCTACCATGTAAAAAAGAAAGAAGATTGATAAGGGTTTTCCAGTCTAAGTGCACCCTAATAAAGAAGAGAAAATGGTAGTGTCAAGTAGATAGGGTAGGTATATGGTGTTGCAAAGTTTTATGTGATGAATGATGGTGCTAAATATGTTTAATCTTTACCTTCATCACAAGTACTGAAGCAGAAAATGCACTGGAAAATTCACAGAAAGCAAAAGTTAAAATCATTAACTTCCCACATCACTTTCTCCCTAAGATTTTTACTAATTTCCCCAAAGTGCTAAGGTATTTGGAGATTAAAGGGGCTCAAGGCATTTCCTTGACTTTTGGAGGGACCGGACCCTCGGCCTAATGATAAAAAAGACCTAAGTACTTGAAGTTATTTATCATTATAATCATTCACTTTTAACCTTTTCCTAAGTAAAATCCAATTTTACTTAGGAAAATCATGTAAATTTCCATAATAAACCCTCAAAATCACTTGCTATTCTATGTTTAAGTGTTGAAATTGAGATGATGTAATTTACTTCAGAAATCTTCACTTTCTTAGTTATAGTTAAGTATTTTGAGTTTACCTTGTCCTTTGTCATATTAACCTCTGATTTACTTATTAAATCCCTAGTAAAAAGACCTTATCCTATAGTACTTAACTCCTTTTTACACAAATATCCCAAAAACCCCTCTTATTATACGTTTTGGCCAAAGTTTATGTAATCCCCTTTGTTAAATAAAAACCCCCAATAAAAACCCTTTGGCTAAAAATACCCATATAAGTTATTCCCTACCCCTATGGTTGATAAATAACATTTATTTATTATCATATAATAAGAAATATCGGAAAAGGTTTAAACATATAGTTTTATATGTTTAAAAGGAAAAATAAATAAACCCGAAGTTTTAATTTAAAAACAAAACTTCGAAAGTCCCCCGAAGCCTTCGTGACCCATCCACGTGGTATTTTATTTCCGCCTGACACCCTAACCACGGTTAAAAAACTCTTAACCCTGCCGCAACCCTAACTTTCATTAGACCACGGGATTAATTAATCATCAGGATTAATTAATAACCATTCGTTCCGCCAATCAAACGCCCCCCAGGACATTTAATTTAAGTTAATCATGCTTTAAAACCCCGTCGGGCCCGCACGTTAATACTCTGCCAATTCCACGTCCCCTCCACCGTCAGATCGCCCTCCCGAAGATCAACGGCCCAGGATAATTCCACTGGCCGTCTTGCATCCGGAAGATAACGAGCGGGGGCACGGTGGTTTTGGAATAGTCCTCCGACCACGTGTCAAACGATTCATGGAATCGCTGCCCCCGCGCTGAATACCACCATCTCCAAAAGAGCGGTGCGGAAATTACTGCTTACCGCCCGGTCCCGGTGACGCGTTCTCCCGTACAGGATGACGTCATCCTCGAAAAAATCAAAATCCCTGTTGACTTGTAAATAAAACAAAAAATCGTATTTTTCTGTCATTTTCACTGCTGAAAACCACTTCGTCCTCCTCTGAAAAAATTTGAAAATTCCGCTGTTTGAGACGCCGCCGACCAAATTGCCGAACGCCATTGCTAAACCAGTGCCCAAGCATCCATCCGCCATTGGCCAGTACCCGTAAAATTCAAATTTCTCCATTGAATAGGTATTTATTCAAATTCTTGCTGAAACTCTTTGAAAAATCCACTTTCCTATGTTAAAATTCATGCAAGAGTCTGAAAAAGGGATAATGTCAGTCTATTCGAGTTCCTGCAAGTAAAATCAAAGCTTCTAGAATCAAAATTGCGCCCGGTCTGTGAAGAAAACCCAGAAACTTCCATTTTGAATACACAAGAACCAAAATGGAAGCTCCGGCAGCCCTGAATGTAACCCCATTGAATGCCCCTCACAGAGAGTTAGAATACTTACCATTAGTGGATAAAGACTTCCAAATTAAAGACTTAGGTTTCGACGAAAGCCCTCTTCGAAGTTATTGTCGCTGCAGAGACGATTATTTGAAGGGTCTGGATGTCATTGGATTGTGGGAATCCAATTTCCCGAGATATCTTATCCCCTCAGTCTATGTTTTCCCAGAAATTATCCACTATTGTCACTCCAACTATGATTCAACTCAAAGGGCAGTGTTGTCTCCTGATCAGAGTATCCTTTTCCCCATCACTCCTCAAGCTATCAATAAAATGCTCCATTTTGAACCTGATCAAGATCTTACTCCTTTGTCCATGGAAGAAATTAATGCTTTCAAAGGAAAATTTCAGGTTTTATTGGACAATGTGTTACCCAGTCCTATGCTCTCAAAGGACAAGATAATGGACCTGGAAACCTATGTTACTAAAATAGATATCCATGCTCATAACGTAACTGCTCATTCTATCAGTTCGTCAAAAGCAACATTGCCAACAGGGAGGAATCTCTACGACAGGTTAAAGAATTTGTTTCATCTTGAGCATGAAATAAAGTATTTGTTCCCTAGTCAGCCCACTTTTTACAGATACACAGAGGCCGATGAAACATTGAGAAAACTTAAAAGAACCATAAGAGCAGAAGATCAATGGTGGGAAGACTTATTGGAAATTTTGTAAAATTTATCTTCAGGTGGAGAAATTTTGTCCTTTTACCATCATGTAACGGATAAATAATGAGCACAGGTTAAAGAGTATCAGTTGGGCAGTTGAAAGAGTATCAGTAGAAACGAAGAGTATCAGACAAGGAAAATAATTACTCAAAGGGACAGCATCGAACCCTATTATAGCACCTGCCTCCAGCACATCCACAAAGGAAGGAAACAGCACACCAGCAGTTACTTTTTATTCTGTCTACGAGACCATTTGTCTCCTTTTTTATTGTAACTTATTCATTAGTCACCCTAGATTATTGGCTAGGTTAGTGTGAGATATTTTCAATCATTTTTTATAAATAAACCCTCAAAGAGAGTATTGAGGGTGGATTCTACTAATTTTCTGTGACATTGATGTTTTTGGAATAAAAGTGTTTTGGAGAAATTTATTTGTGGCTTGCTGGATGACAATTTGAAGCTCAGAACTTTTTACAGGATTCATGTGTCGGATTGCAGTTCAATAAGTTTTTCTATCCTATGTCTTAAGTTTTATATCTGTTTATAATATCATTGTGTCCATTTCTGAATAATTGACATAAAAGAATAACTCAGAATTTACTTAATTGTACTCTGAGTTCAGTTGTGATTATTCTAAATGTTTTCCTCTAAATTAGTTATAAGCAACGAATTCTTAATTGCTCTTGCTTCGCTAATTTAAACATTTTTATTACTATAGTAAAGAATTCTTCACTGCTCTTTATTTGTAATCATTTCATTTCTTTCTTTTGAACATGGTGAAATATTCTTAACTGCCTTTCATCCCTTCAAACCCATTCCATGCACTTTAAATTTTAAGGATTGTTATCTGTTTGGCTATCTTGCCCTGCAAAGCCATCTTGTGTGTAGAATAGAAATCCAGTAAAGCCATCCTTTGACTCCATAGCCCAATGGCCTAAAAATATTCAACCTTGCCCTTAGTTGGCGAATCCCACCATTTTCAAACAAACTCTTGGACTTATAACTAGCCTAAAACTTTCTAAGAACAAAGATAAATTATAAAGAGAGAGCCCTCTCTGGATGCAGATTGGCTAGATTCTGCATCTGAAGGTTGGTTTGTGGTTACCTCGGGTATACTTTCCTCTTCCACAACTTCAAGGAAAACCTGAGAGATAACATAGTGGCGACCATACTGGGAATCTGAATCATTTTTATTGTTAATATTGTTCACTTATGAGCTATAGACAAAGTCTGAAAATCAGCCAGGTAGCCTTTGAAATGCTTTTGCCTTGCAACTGCATAGTAAATAAATGCTGCTTCAGTCTATCTCTGATTTAGCTTATACTTTGAACCTTAGTTTCAAATGTTTAAATCAGACTCTCTAGTTTAATAAAATCTTTGAGAAAATTTTAATCAAAAATCATTATTTCTTAAAGAATTTGTAGAAGTTGTACTTTCATTTCAATTAAAACTAAAAAATCCAAAAACATATATCATCTAGGAAAACTGGCTTAAGAAAGGATTTGTC
This sequence comes from Pinus albicaulis, assembly GCA_034641835.2. NCBI lineage: Eukaryota > Viridiplantae > Streptophyta > Pinopsida > Pinales > Pinaceae > Pinus > Pinus albicaulis. Next base: position 272,145,872 of record CM076571.1, on the reverse strand, counting down.
ACACTAGGTCAAATCCTGACCCCAATCCACCACCGATATTTGAAAATCCGAATCTGATTCCTAGGATTCTTAGAAGACAAGGAAGCCAAGAAAGTTTTGAAAGAGGAAGTCAAGAGAGTTCTGGAAGTTCCAGACCTCTTTCTAGATCACATTCCTGTCCTGTGAAGATTATATATTTTGACGAAATTCCTTTTGATGAGCGATTTGAAACATCCTTATTTGTAAATATTTCTGAAACTGAATTATCAAGATTAGTTCCAGATCCATTGTTTTTTGAAGATTTGCAATTCAGATTTGTTTCATATCACCTTGACAGACAGTTACAAGACTCCATTCAATCTAAACAAACCTTTGAAGAAAGTTCAAACATTTCTGTAATTACAGAAGCTTCCCCAAGTTCAGTTACATTTCCTCAATCTATTCAAACACCAGTCACCCCTTCTACTCCTCCACCTAGACCACCCTCACCTATTATTCCATTACACCTTCCAATGGCCAATAGATATGCTCCGTTACAGTTGCCAGCCAATCCTATGGCTTTGCCCCAAGATTATCAAAGTAAGATCACACCTTTTGATGGCTCAGGTACTTACACAGCTCAACAACATACCAAAAGGATGACTGATTACTTTGAATTTTATGAAATTGACACTGATGATGTCTGAATGAGAATTTTTGTTCAGAGTCTTACTGGAGAAGTCAGGACATGGTTTAGGGCCCTTGCTCCAAACAGTATTGCTGATTTACCAGCTTTGTATAGGGCATTTTTGAATAGATGGGAGAAGAAGAAAGACCCTCTTTAGATCCTATCAGAATTTGAAAAATTAAGGAGAAGACCTAATGAAACAGTGCAAGATTACATAATAAGATTCAATCAAACATATAACGTTGTTCTCCAGAACCTCAGACCCCCTCCTGACTCAGTATTGGTTAAATTCCTGGATGGTTTTGACTCTGACATAGCCTATTCACTCAGGGAAAGAGCCCCCCAAACCCTAGAGGAAATGCAAAGCATAGTGGTTAGTGTGGAAGCAAACCTTATAGAAAAACGAGCCAGAGCTAGGGCCGAAAGAATAATGCCTATGAATGAAGAACCTTCAGCTTTTGAAAGAAAGCTAGATGCAATCATTAAAGGTATGAAAAGATTGGGAGACAGAGTGGAGACAATCGAAAGAAAGTCTACTGGTGATAATCAAAATGTTGTGAGAAACCAAAACTTTAGAAGAAATCGGAACCAAAATATTGGGAAGAATGTCTCTGACCAAAATATCAGGCCACCTTTCCAAGAAAATTTTGTTGAAGGTTCAACTTCTGAAGAACCTACTGAGGATGTTGAAATAAACAATGTAACTGAGGACAAAAATGAACCAGAAGTTTTCCTATCTCAGGATGATCAAGAGAATCACATCCTTGAAACATTCCAAACTCATTCAGGAGAAACTTTTGATTTTAAGGAAGGCTATGACACAACAATTTATGAGGTTCATAAACAGTACAATTTGAGAAGCAGACGGATTGATGTGCCAGAGAATAGCAAACAGAAAACTGTAAAACAAAATGTCAAAGGTAAAATCCCTCCTGTACAAAACATTCCCCCTGTACAAATTCTGTCTAGGACAACTCCTAACCCTTCAGATCCAATAATTGAAGATGTGTCTGACAACCAACCAAATAATAAACAACAATCTAACACTTTTCCTCCGGTAGGAAACGTTGAAGAAACAGTAGAAGTTAGTTTAGAAACACCTTCAAATCAAAATTTCACTCATGAAAAAGAGAAAAATGTTGAAGACCCAAAAAATAGAGAAAACCCAACTGTGCAAAACACTAAAGCTCAAACAGAAAAACCTTTCAATTTAGAGGCTGAAATAGGCAAACTAAAGATAGTTGTTGCTTTATCAGAATTGGCTAAACATGATGTCTATAGAAGTCAAATCAGCAAATCCCTAAACATTAACATTACTGGAATGGATGATTCAGTAAATATTCTTGATGTTCAACCCAAACTCCTTTTTGGCCCCGAGGTAAATGGCAAACCAGAAAGTGGAGGGACTCCTCCATTTTATGTGAGCTTGAACGTTCATGACAAAATACTCCACAATGCTATGCTTGATTCTGGAGCATCCCACAATTTGATGCCAAAAGCTGTGATGGAAAGATTAAATTTAGACATTACCAGACCGTATAAAGATTTGTTTTCTTTTGATTCTAGTCAGGTAAGATGTTTAGGTTTGATTAAGGATTTGTGTGTTACTTTGGTGCAATATCCTGCTAAGTCTGTTTTGATGGATATAGTAGTGGCTGATATCCCTCCTAAATATGGTATGTTGTTGTCCAGATCCTGGGGTGCTAAACTTGGATGATCTATTCAACTAGACATGTCATATGCCACTATTTCAGTATTTGGTCAACCTAAGAGATTATATAGAGAAACCTTGATGAAATACTTAGTCAGTAGTCATGAGAAGCCTGAAAACTTCCCTGTCTATTCAGTACATTCTGATATGGATTCTTTCATCCTTTATAATGCTGAAAAGGACCTTCCAACTGAACTAGAAGCACCTAAAAAGGAAACTACAACTACATCCACTGTTCATATTGAAGATATTTCAGAAAACCAAGAAACACCAGACAACCAAGAAATACTAGAAAAAGCTAAACAACTAGCTCCTATTAAGAAATATGTTAAAACAGTTGATGAAGATTATGAACATGGAATTCTGTGGCATTTAGAATTTGATGGCTCAGTAAACAAGTTAGGAGCAGGAGCTGGAATTTGGTTACATAATGTTGAAAACGATCATGCTGAAGGTCATTCTTATAGATTGAATTTTAAATGCACTAACAACATGGTTGAGTACGAAGCCCTTTTGCTAGGGCTTAAACATGTCAAAAAGTTAGGAGCAATTAGGGTATCAATCATAGGAGACTCTGAATTAATTATCCAACAGATTAATGGTGAATGTTCAACCAAAGATCCCAGATTGAAACAATACAGAGAAACAGTTGTGGAAATTCTCAACACATTTCTACAAGCTCAACTTGCCAAGATTCCCAGGAAACAAAATTTGCATGCTCACAGTCTTGCAATGTTCGCTAGCACATGTAAATTGCCTTTTGGACCTAATCATCAGTTCACAGCTAAGATTAGACATAGACCTGCTATACCGGACAATCTAATGAATTGGAAAGTATTTGTAAATAATAATCAAATCAATAGTTTTTTGACACTAGAAAATGAGTTTTCTAACAGTAATATAGATGAGGACATAACAATCAATGAATCTGATCAAGAAAAAGAACAAAAAACAGATATTTCAAAAGAAACTGCAATTCACATGCTTCACCCAACCACATTCATTGAAAAAGATATGCAGGATTTGATACAAATGGAATTCGATGAGATCATAGAAGATGAAACTGAAATCATTAATCTGAAAGACAATCATTTGCCCAAAGGATTAACTCCTTTGGAAGATCTTTTTGATTCAAATGACATTCCATTTAGACCTAAAATGGAACCTGTTAAGGCTGATATTGAAGAATGCAACTTAGGAACCCCAGAAAATCCCAAAATGGTTAAACTGTCTAAATCTCTGCCAAAAGATCAAAATGTTAAATATGTTGAACTTTTTAAAGAATCCCAGGATGTTTTTGCCTGGAGTTATGAAGATCTTAAATCATATGATACATCAATCATTCAGCATACAATACCTTTGAAACCAGATCAGAAACCTTTTAAACAAAAACTTAGAAGGATCAATCCTGTTTTACTACCTTCAATTGAAAAAGAAATTAAAAGGATGTTTGAAGCAGGGATTATAGCTCCTATTAGATTCTCTAAATGGGTTTCTAATCTAGTACCAACAAGAAAGAAAACTGGAGAAATTAGACTGTGTGTCGATTTGAGAAATTTGAATAAAGTTTCTTTAAAAGATAACTATCCTTTGCCTAAAATGGACCATATTCTACAGAGGGTAGTGGGATCTTCAAGAATATCTCTTATGGATGGATTTTCAGGGTATAACCAGATTCTGGTTCATCCTGATGATCAAGATAAAACAGCATTTACAACACCATGGGGTACTTTTAAATATGTCAAGATGCCATTTGGACTCAAGAATGCAGGAGCTACATTTCAAAGGGCAATGGACATTGCTTTTGCTAAAGAAATACATTATTTTCTGGTAATTTATCTAGATGATTTAACAATTTTTTCCAAAACAGATCAACAACATTTAGATCATCTAAGGCAAGTGTTTATAAAGTGCAGAAAATATGGTATTTCCTTAAATCCTAAAAAGTCATTGTTTGGTTTGGAAGAAGGAAAGCTCTTAGGTCACATTATTTCTAAAGATGGCATTCGAATTGACCCTGAAAAAATACAAGCAATTTTGCAGATACCTCATCCCAGAAATATTAAAGAACTTCAAGCTTTCATAGGAAAGATTAATTTCTTGAGAATATTTATTTCCAGTTTAGCTGAATTACTTAGATTGCTTACTAATATGCTTAAAAAAGATTCAAGCATTGACTGGACTGTAGAAGCCAAGCAATCATTTGAAGAAATCAAAATGGCTTTAACAAGAACACCAGTTCTTACTAGTCTAAAGTTTGACAGGGATTTCATTATTTTTTTGTTTGCTTCTGAACACACAATTGCAGCTGTTCTACTACAAAAGGATGATCAGGGATGTGAAAAACCAATTGCCTTTTTTAGTAAAGCACTTAGAGATGCATCTTTAAAATATAATATCATGGAGAAGTAGGCTTTTGCACTTGTGAAAGTAATTAAAGATTTCAGAGTTTATATATTATATCCTCATGTGATAGCTTATGTGCCTAATGTTGTAGTTAAAGACATCTTGACTCAAGATGGAATTGAAGGCAAACGAGGTAAGTGGATAGCTACCATTTGAGAATATGATATCGAAATTAAACCAACAAAACTCATCAAAGGTCAAGGGTTGGCTCAACTCATGACTGAAACTAATTGCCAAGCCTTAGACATTAACGAACTGGATGACGAACAGGAGATGGTGACTCCACAGATCAGTCAAGCTTTCTTAGATTCTCCCTGGTACACTGATATCATTCATGTTTTGCTAAACCTGCAAGCTCCTCCAGGGTTGTCCAGAACAAAACAAAGATTTTTGAAAATGACATCTTTAAAATATTGTATTTTAGATGGCACTCTATTTTGGAAAATCATGAAGGAATCTTATTGAATTGTCTATTGAAAGATGAAGCTGACAAGGCACTTAATGAATTTCATGCAGGGGATCGTGGTGGACACCTCTACTGGAAGTCAACTGCTGATAAAATCTTAAGGGCTGGTTTTTACTGGCCAACCTTGTTTTCAGATGTTAAGAAATTTGTAACAACTCGTCATAAGTGTCAGATCTTTGAGGGTAAAAGAAAGTTGTTACCTTTACCATTAAGACCAATTTCCACAGAAAGACCTTTTCAACAATGGGGATTAGATTTTATTGGAGAAATTCATCCCTCTTCCTCTGGGCAACACAGATGGATTCTAACTGCCACAGATTACTTTACCAAATGGATTGAAGCTATCCCATGCAGACAGGCCAATGATTCTGTAATTATAGGGTTTTTAGAAACCAATATACTTTCAAGATTTGGCTGTCTAGAAAAAATTATCATAGATAATGCTGCTGCATTTAAGTCAAAGAAAATGATTAGTTTCTACAATAAATATCATATTACTTTAGGCCATTCAACAGCCTATTACCCCCAGGGTAATGGACTGGCAGAATCCTCCAATAAAAGCCTTATTAATATCATCAAAAAGTTATTGGAAGAAAATAAAAAGAATTGGCATAAGAAACTTACCAATGCATTGTGGGCAGACAGACTTAAAACTAAGAAATCAATTGGGACTAGTCCATATGAATTAGTTTATGGCATTGAAGCAAGATTCCCATCATCTTTAGGAATTCCTGTTATGAAGTTACTTCAGGAGGCTCAAGTGGAACCAAATGACATTCAGAGAAGAATTAACCAAACAATTCACTTGCAGCAAACCAGAGAAGAAGTGTATCAACGATCCCAAGTCTTGCAGGAAAAGTTAAAGAAAATGTTTGACAAAAGAACTAAAGCAGAAGATTTTCAACTAGGAGATAAAGTCCTAAGATGGGATTCCAGAAGAGAAGAAAAAGGGAAACATGGGAAATTTGATTTCTTATGGAAAGGGCCTTACATAATTCATGCCTTACAGGGGAACAACACATACTTTTTGAAGGGTTTGGACAATTCAAAAGTTGAGGAAGGACCAGTCAATGGTCGAATGCTAAAGCACTATTTTGATCCTATTTACTAGGATGTTCTGATTTTTTCTAACTTGTACATAATATATCCTCTTCTAATGCATCAGTTTTGATTGGATGGTGACTTCTTGGAGTTGAAGCCCGAAGTGAAGGCCCTAAGCTTCAAAAGTTTCACTATCATATATACAATAAAGCTACCAGAAAAAGGAGATTACATGTTCAGACTGAAGACATTTTTAAGGCATCTGACCTGCTGTTCTTGACTTTCCACAAGGAAAAGCCATCCCCAAGTGGAGCCAGTGTTAGACTCCTATACCAATAGGTGTCATTTTTCATGATTGTCTTGATTGAACTATGGAATATGTTCAAACCTTTTCTTGAGCAAAGGTGTTCCATATTCTTGAAAAACCAAAAAATCAAAAAAATTAAAAAATGTAAAGAGGGTATACCCTAAAAGAAAAATCAAAGGGTAAGAAAAATAAAATGGTCAAAAAGGTGAAAGAAATGAACCCCAAGAAAAATAGACCAAGGAAAGTGTGTAAATCCAAATGCCACTACTATTTCATTTTTTGTAATAAAGCAATTGTGTGCAGCTTGTCAAAATTTTGCCACAATTTATGAAGAGTCAAACTGTATAAACTTGACTCATTCATTTTCCAATTTCATGTTGTAGAATAGAGAATAAATATCTAGCCAAACAGTTTAATCGTGGCAGATAAGTAGATAGGTAGAGTTAATAAAAGGTGCTCAACAGTTTAATCTGAGCCCTTGGCTGTAATAAGGGTAGAATTAGATAGATCTACCATGTAAAAAAGAAAGAAGATTGATAAGGGTTTGCCAGTCTAAGTGCACCCTAATAAAGAAGAGAAAATGGTAGTGTCAAGTAGATAGGGTAGGCATATGGTGTTGCAAAGTTTTATGTGATGAATGATGGTGCTAAATATGTTTAATCTTTACCTTCATCACAAGTACTGAAGCAGAAAATGCACTGGAAAATTCACAGAAAGAAAAAGTCAAAATCATTAACTTCCCACATCACTTTCTCCCTAAGAGTTTTACTAATTTCCCCAAAGTGCTAAGGTATTTGGAGATTAAAGGGGCTCAAGGCATTTCCTTGACTTTTGGAGGGATCGGACCCTCGGCCTAATGATAAAAAATACCTAAGTACTTGAAGTTATTTATCATTATAATCATTCACTTTTAACCTTTTCCTAAGTAAAATCCAATTTTACTTAGGAAAATCATGCAAATTTCCATAATAAACCCTCAAAATCACTTGCTATTCTATGTTTAAGTGTTGAAATTGAGATGATGTAATTTACTTCAGAAATCTTCACTTTCTTAGTTATAGTTAAGTATTTTGAGTTTACCTTGTCCTTTGTCATATTAACCTCTGATTTACTTATTAAATCCCTAGTAAAAAGACCTTATCCTATATTACTTAACTCCTTTTTACACAAATATCCCAAAAACCCCTCTTATTATACGTTTTGGCCAAAGTTTATGTAATCCCCTTTGTTAAATAAAAACCCCCAATAAAAACCCTTTGGCTAAAAATACCCATATAAGTTATTCCCTACCCCTATGGTTGATAAATAACATTTATTTATTATCATATAATAAGAAATATCGGAAAAGGTTTAAACATATAGTTTTATATGTTTAAAAGGAAAAATAAATAAACCCGAAGTTTTAATTTAAAAACAAAACTTCGAAAGTCCCCCGAAGCCTTCGTGACCCATCCACGTGGTATTTTATTTCCGCTTGACACCCTAACCATGGTTAAAAAACTCTTAACCCTGCCGCAACCCCAACTTTCACTAGACCACGGGATTAATTAATCATCAGGATTAATTAATAACCATTCGTTCCGCCAATCAAACGCCCCCCGGGACATTTAATTTAAGTTAATCATGTTTTAAAACCCCGTAGGGCCCGCACGTTAATACTCTGCCAATTCCACGTCCCCTCCACCATCAGATCGCCCTCCCGAAGATCAACGGCCTAGGATCATTCCGCTGGCCGTCTTGCGTCCGGAAGATAACGAGCGGGGGCACGGTGGTTTTGGAATATTCCTCCGACCACGTGTCAAACGATTCATGGAATCGCTGCCCCCGCGCTGAATACCACCATCTCCCAAAGAGCGGTGCGGAAATTACCGCTTACCGCCCGGTCCCGGTGACGCGTCCTCCCGTACCCGATGACGTCATCCTCAAAAAAATCAAAATCCCCATTGACTTGTAAATAAAACAAAAAATCGTGTTTTTCTGTCATTTTCACTGCTGAAAACGACTGCGTCCTCCTCTGAAATTTTTTGAAAATTCCACTGTTTGAGACGCCGCCGACCAAATTGCCGAACGCCATTGCTAAACCAGTGCCCAAGCATCCATCCGCCATTGGCCAATACCCGTAAAATTCAAATTTATCCATTGAACAGGTATTTATTCAAATTCTTGCTGAAACTCTTTGAAAAATCCACTTTCCTATGTTAAAATTCATGCCAGAGTCTGAAAAGGGTTAATGTCAGTCTATTCGAGTTCCTGCAAGTAAAATCAAAGCTCCTAGAATCAAAATTGCACCTGGTCTGTGAAGAAAACCCAGAAATTTCCATTTTGAATACACAAGAACCAAAATGGAAGCTCCGGCAGCCTTGAATGTAACCCCATTGAGTGCCCCTCACAGAGAGTTAGAATACTTACCATTAGTGGATAAAGACTTCCAAATTAAAGACTTAGGTTTCGACGAAAGCCCTCTTCGAAGTTATTGTCACTGTAGAGACGATTATTCGAAGGGTATGGATGTCATTGGATTGTGGTAATCCAATTTCCTGAGATATCTTATCCCCTCAGTCTATGTTTTCCCAGAAATTATCCACTATTGTCACTCCAATTATGATTCAACTAAAAGGGCAGTGCTGTCTCCTGATCAGAGTATCCTTTTCCCCATCACTCCTCAAGCTATCAATAAAATGCTCTATTTTGAACCTGATCAAGATCTTACTCCTTTGTCCATGGAAGAAATTAATGCTTTCAAAGGAAAATTTCAGGTTTTATTGGACAATGGGTTACTCAGTCCTATGCTCTCAGAGGACAAGATAATGGACCTGGAAACCTATGTTACTAAAATAGATATCCATGCTCATAACGTAACTGCTCATTCTATCAGTTCGTCAGAAGCAACATTACCAACAGGGAGGAATCTCTACGACAGGTTAAAGAATTTGTTTCATCTTGAGCATGAAATAAAGTATTTGTTCCCTAGTCAGCCCACTTTTTACAGATACACAGAGGCCGATGAAACATTGAGAAAACTTAAAAGAACCATAATAGCAGAAGATCAATGGTGGGAAGACTGATTGGAAATTTTGTAAAATTTATCTTCAGGTGGAGAAATTTTGTCCTTTTACCATCATGTAAAGGATAAATAATGAGCACAGGTTAAAGAGTATCAGTTGGGCAGTTGAAAGAGTATCAGTAGAAACGAAGAGTATCAGACAAGTAAAAGAATTACTCAAAGGGACAGCATCGAGCCCTATTATAGCACCTGCCTCCAGCACATCCACAAAGGGAGGAAACAGCACACCAGCAGTTACTTTTTGTCCTATCTATGAGACCATATGTCTCCTTTTTATTGTAACTTATTCATTAGTCACCCTAGATTATTTGCTAGGTTAGTATGAGATATTTTAAATCATTTTTTGTAGAAATAAACCATCAAAGAAAGTATTGAGGGTGGATTCTACTACTTCGCTGTGACATTGATGTTTTTGGAATAAAAGTGTTTTGGAGAAATATATTTGTGGCTTGCTGGATGACAATTTGAAGCTCAGGAATTTTTGCAGGATTCATGTGTCGAATTGCAGTTCAATAAGTCTTTCTATCCTATGTCTTAAGTTCTATATCTGTTTATAATATCATTGTGTCCATTTCTGAATAATTGACATAAAAGAATAAATCATAATTTACTTAATTGTACTCTGATTTCAGTTGTGATTATTCTTAATGTTTTCCTCTAAATTGGTTATAAGCAACGAATTCTTAATTGCTCTTGCTTCGCTAATTTAAACATTTTGGTTACTATAGTAAAGAATTCTTCACTGCTCTTTATTTGTAATCATTTCAATTCTTTCTTTTGAACATGTTGAAAGATTATTAACTGCCTTTCATCCCTTCAAACCCATTCCATCCACTCTAAATTCTAAAAATTGTTCTCTGTTTGGCTATCTTGCCCTGCAAAGCCATCTTATGTGTAGAATAGAAATCCAGTAAATCCATCCTTTGACTCCATAGCCCAATGGCCTGAAAAGATTCAACCTTGCCCTTAGTTGGCGAATTCCACCATTTTCAAACAAACTCTTGGATCTATAACTAGCCTAAAACCTTCTAAGAACAAAGATAAATTATAAAGAGAGAGCCCTCTTTGGATGCAGATTGGCTAGATTCTGCATCTGAAGGTTGGTTTGTGGTTACCTCGGGTATACTTTCCTCTTCCACAACTTCAAGGAAAACCTGAGTGATAACACTACGGATCCAGGTCCTAGTTCCCAAGTGTTAATGTTATCCACCAAAAAACCTTCACCAGGTATTTTGGTGTCGACGTGGAATAAAGACTATGGTATTCCGACCACTGATCAACCTACTACCTCGACAACAAATCCATCTACTGAATCAGTACCACCTACTGTTATTCCTGAATTGACAATTAAGCCACCGAAGGGAGTCTTTCATAAATCGAAATATAATCCTCGAGCAAGAGCTGCACAAAATTATAATATAGTTGAAGATCTAGCTCAATCCCCTTTAGCTATGTCTGCTCTTGAGGTATTACAAAATTGTCCCTCCCAGAAGCAGGATTTATTGTCGGCCATTGGTGAAATTGATCCGACTGATTCTAATCTTGTCGTCTTTAATCATACGGGCTATGTACCACAGCTACCAGTAGAATTAGAATTCTCCATACAAGTAAATGTTTTGAATCACTTTGTTCATCTCACTATGATTGATGAGGGAGAATCTACGTGCATTATGTCTCCAAACTGTCGGAAGTCACTTGGCTTGTCACGATTATCACAATCATCAATGGCGTTGAAGGCTTTTGATGGAAGAACATATAAACCTTGTGGTATTACTAATAACCTACATGTTGAACTATGGGGTAAAACAGTAAATATTGATGTCGAAGTTGTTGCCGAACCCCTTGAATATAATATTTTACTTGGAAGACCATGGGTATATGCAATGACTGCCATTGTTTCTACATACTTTAGAATGATTGCCTTTCCACATAAAGGTACAATCGCAGTCATTATTCAATTATCCTTTTTTGCCTCTGCTTCGTAGGTAACTTGAAGCGTTCTGTTTGTTCACTTACCCCAACTAGAAATCCAGAACATTGGTGTAGGACTCTTAAATGATTCCACTCTTATGGGTGTTGGTGTCCCGTGTTTTGATAGATTGGCTTACCAAAAGACAAGGCAAAATCAGAAGCAATCTTTAGAGTTCTAGGATCTAGTCCTCCTATTCTCAGAGAGGGATCTCTCAAATTATTTGCAAAGGTATATTTTGTTTGCTTTTGAGTATTGATTTTAGACTAGTTATGAAGTACAAGTGTTGTTTGATTTGTTTGTTTAGTTGAATTGATACTGCAAAACATGAACGGTATAGGAAAGATAGGTAGAAAGAGGAAATATCTAATTCATTGGGAAATGGAGTCAAAATGAAGTTGGTAACAGGCTCACAAATGGATATGGGATATCAAAGGGAAAATCTAACTTGGCTACAGGATCCTTTGGTTTTGTGAATGAGGTGAACATTAATGATTTTCAAAAGAGAAGTTTAATTCTCAACAAAGGGAACTTGAAAACATAACTTGAACATGAAGTGGCATTTGATAGACAGAGCTAACCTTGAATTATACAAACCTCACTTTAAACAAATAACGACTTCAAGACAACTTTCAAAATGAAATATGAGATTCGGGGAACTCCCTATTTCCTCAACGACTTTATTTCAAAGGATTTAGAAAACATGAAAGATTCACTGATAATTGCAATCATAGAAGAGGGAACTCCTAAACATCCATGATTACAACTATAAAGACATTTGAAACAACTATTCTAGCAGGGACAAAGGGTATGATCAAAACAGACCTCTTTGGGAAACTACGAACAATGGTACTTCAAAGGGAGACTTCAAAAACAGTTTTCAAGTGGCAGCAGACAAGCAAGGAAAACCATAAAACATGCTGAAACCAACTATTTGAACTATTAGAGAAATAAACAAGCATGAGGACTAAAGAGAAAGATTGAAGACTCTAAAATACCTCAGTAGAGGAAAACATAGAACAGTGAAGGATAAACAGGTCTAAGGTGCTTCCAGGAGTCATTTCTTAGCCTAAAATTTTTATCCTACTGTAGTAAGAAATTATGAAATATAATGAAAACAAGAGAAACAACAGACAATTTAGAATACATCACCAACAGCCAAGCTCATGAATCCAATGATAGAGCCTTCTCAAGAACAAGCACGTCACACCACCATCAAACTTCCAATACTTCAATTTCTTCTTCAACTTCGAACGGAATATGTATTATTTCAGAGAGTTTTCAGTATTGCAACTAGTGATCAACCAACCAACCAAAAACTCCTCATCTTCTTCAAAAGTATTTATAAAAGAAATGAGGAGGTGGGAATGTTTTAGGATTGGAGTGTAATAAATTCTACACTAATTGCAACTCCTAGCCTTGAAAACCATGCAAGGCTTAAGGCAGGAATGCATTTCATTTACAACTCTACTTAATTACTCTATTTCTTCTATTTTAGGCTTAATGGGTAAAAATATTGACTTCGAGGCCTATTTATATTTTACAATAACTTAACTGATAGTTTGAAAATATCTTCTTTTGTTTAAAATAACTATTCAGCTATCTTTAGGCAAATATCTTCTGTTTTGGCAATAACGAGGCCTTCTTTTGATTTATGAATGCTGCAGGTGGCTCTTTTGGTAGCTGGGGATTCAATTAGCCCATTTCATGAGGCTTTGAGGTGTCATTTGGCTGATATTTCTTTGTTTTACCTTAAAATAGCTTAATCGGTCCTTTATCTATGTTTTAGGCCTAATTAGGCCTTGATCTTGGTCTTCAAGTCTTTATTCTTTGATATTAGCTTTGTTCCTTTAATCCTAAGGATTAAAACTGTGATCTTTACTCTTTGGCCTTAATTAATCCCTTTTCAACCCTGATTCTTCATTGCTGATGCACTTTGTTGCTGGTTTACAGTGGCACAACTGATATTAGGCCGTGGTGGGTTCCTGAGATTGAGGATCATGCTCCAGATGAGTAAAACATGGATTTTAAACTCTAAAACTCCTTTTCCTTTGGTTTTAAGCCACAAAATTGTCATTCTGGGCATTTTTATCACTGGATTGTGACTGGAAAGAACACAGAGCAAAAATTATCCAAAACCCTGCAAAAACACACAAACTTGTTATAAAATCCTGTGAAAATGGTTTAAGACTGCGTCAGAGGTTTGGAGAAGGGGGATGGAATTGTGCAGAATGGAGGATTTTGCAGAAAAATGGAGAAAAACCCTTGGCAGAATCAAAAATGTGTGCGGATGGAGTTTGGGCGTCAGAATGAATAAGAACTGTTGATCTAGAATGATCAACGGTTGAGATTTCCTGATGAAATCTCTTTAAAAGATAATGGAGGGCGAAAAAATTTTGGGGTTAGATCTAATCTGGGCCATCCAATCAAAAGGATGAACGGTGGATATTGATCGGTGAAATGTTTAGGGGGACCAGACAAAGGAAAAAGAAAGGGGGGAAGGTTTAAACTGGGACTGTCCGATCTAGATGATGGACGGTTAATATTTTGCGATGAGGCTTTCAGGAGCAAAGAGGAGGGTAAATGAGATGAGAGGAAGGTTAAATTAGAGCCGTAGATTTGGATTAATCGACGGTCGTGATCATTTGGAGGAGAATTTGGGAGTAGATCAAATGGAAAGATGAGGGGACAAGTTAAAATATGAGCATCCGATCTTATAGATCGATGGCTCAGGTTAAATCCGAAAAGTCATCGCGTGGAAGAAAAGTGGTGAGGTAGAGAAAAACTGGTGGTATTCGCGCAACATTGGAAGTGGTTTATGGTTTCCAAAAATTTATGCGATTCCACACGTTGCTTGACACGTGGATTTACAATACCACCCTCATCGCGTAATTTTTAGGTGTTAAACCTCATGCACATAAAAAACACGAAATGCGTTGTGAGCTGTCGGATGAGAGGTCGAAGATCCGATGGTGTGGATTGCACGCTATGGGGAGAGTTGTAGGGCGAAGAGATAGTGGAGTACACGCGGCAGCTTGTAAGTGGATAGGTTTTTGTACAAGGCTGAGGTAGGTCCCGAAATAATTGGGGTTATCGGGTTTCATTTCGACCTTTGGATCTTATCACTGGATGGTCAGGATTGAAAGAGGGAGCGGGGTTGTTTTCAAATGGAGAGTTTGGGATTATCGGGTCAGATCGTAACTGTCAGATCTATCAAATGAACGGTGGAGATCTGATCTCAGGGAAGAATTAAAAAGGGAGAAAAGTTATGGAAGAAATGAAGCAGGCGGGAGGAGGAGTGAGGACCGTTGATCTGTTTAGATCAACGGTTGATATTCGACCAAAAACTTAACTGTCGGGTTTTAGAAAAACAAAGAAAAGTTGGGTCTTTTGCGAGGTTTGGATATTTTTTAAGGCCTTAGCACCCGGTTGCGGGGCTGTAGGTCCTATGAGGAAGGGGTTTACCATATTTAAGCCCTCGGAGGCTGAATAAACATTATATGCAGAATATGTATTTTTGGCCTAAAAACAGAGTTTTTAAGGAAATTTTGACGGTTCCGGTAAAGGAAATAAGGGGATTTAAAACCAGATAAGGGAGAGTATAAGGATTTAAAGGGGAAATGGAGTGATTTTGAAGGTCAAATGTGGCTTGTGGGGGAATTTTATGAAGGAAAAAGGGTGAAAAATGGGGTTTATTTATGAGTGAAAGGAGGGGTAAAAATGAGGGAAAATGGGATTTTTCAAGCAGTCTTCTCTTGGAAAACAGTAGATTTTTTAAGATAAAATGGAAACAGTACTGAAGATTAACTTAAAGGTTATTTATGTTCATAAAATCTTCAAAGATGATAGGTTTGCAAAGGGAATTATCTCTTGAAGTTTTCAAGAACAAAATTAGCCACTTCTTGGTATAACAAAATTTATCAGTGGCTAACAGTGGCTCCACTTGGGGAAGACAAATTGTTCTTTAGGTGTCTAGAACCTCAGTTGCAAATATCTGGCTTTCATTAAATCAGTGCCTTAATCCATTGGGCAATAAACTTTCTTTTGATGATCTCCGCAGAAATTTAAAATAATGGAATTCTGTCAAAACAACATGTCTACCTACCCATTCCTAATGATCCTAACATTTTTTCTTCTTTTTCAAAGTTCATTTAGACTGGAAAACTCTCTTCAACAACATTTCATTCTTTTGAAAAAAAAAAAACTAATCTATTTCTAATCTTATTTCTCCATGAACTTAGTTTAAACAGTTGAGTTCATAAGCTTCTCTACCTAACTACTGTCTGTCAGGATTAGACTGTCTGACAGAATTTTATTCTCTAAATTTAAAAATAGAAATTTAAAAGCAGACAAGATAGGATTGAAAAGTCTAACTTGTTGCTGATCTATGGCATAAAAACAAGCTGCACATAGATGAATATTTGCAGAAAATTAAATCAGAATTGTGAAGGCTTAGGATCTGAAAGTTTAAGAAGATCCTTCTCTTTTCTTCAGCTCTGATTTTGAATTTATTTGAGCTGTATTTTCTCTCTTTCTGGTTCAAGTTCTTAGTATATTAGAACAAGTTTTCTTTCAATATCAAAGGTTCAGGATTTGAGCATGTTTGAACCTTCTTTCTTCTAACCTAATCTATCTTATTGATAAGCCAAGATTGAGTTGTTTGGAAAATCTAATTGACTAACCTATCAGCAGTAAATTAAAAATCTAATTAGTCATGATTAAACTCTATGACTAACTAGAGGTGTGTTTTTAGGAGTGGAATTTGAGCTTGCACACTTTCAGACTTTGTCTCTCTTTTTGGTATGGGGCTATACCTTTCTTATTTTGACAATCTGCCCTCTTTTCTCTTTTCTATTGTTTTTTGTTTTTTTCTTTTCTTTCAAGACAAAAATCAACAACTAACTAAATGCTCAAAGCTGAGCTTTATTTGACATTCCTATCTAACCTAATCTAACTTGGAATATTTACATGTTTTTAGATGATGAACTCTCTTTTCCAGTACAACCAATCCAGTAAATGATTCCATGATTGGTCCTTCTTCATCTTTGTGGGTAGGCTGGACAAACAGGGCCACTCCCATTCCTTTTGTTTTTTAGCAGCAGTGCTAAATAATCTTCTTTATTTTGGTAATCCACTGCTCCTAATAACCTTTATCCCTCCTTTAAATGCCTTAAAAAGTGAGCATAGGGATCTTGAAACAATGCCTGGTTGTGAGTATTTGGAAGATATGTTTCAACCAAGATTATCTCTTCTTTCTCCACTGAATCAAGGTAAAGATTCTCTTGAGAAAGAAAAACTTCCTCATCTTCATTATTATCTTAACTAGAGGATTCATCATATATTGCAGTGTTGTCCTATTGTAGTCCTGGTATGCTCTGATTTAGGGGACTGTACTCTGTGAAGAGATCATCATGTTCTTGAGTAGGGGTGTATTTTATTACCCCAATCCTCTCAGGAGAAGGATCCTTATCTTCATCCTGCTCAAGAAATTCCTCTTCCTTTTCAACCTCATCATCACAACTGATAGATTGTTGACTCCCAATTATGTGAAAGCTATTTATGATGGATTGGATTGGTTTACCACTACTTTCAAGCTGACGATAGTGAAATTCAAGACACCAATCAACTACTGGTTTCCCTGCATGATTAGTTTCTAATTGAAGCTCATCATCATCATCAGATTGATCAAAATTTGGAAAATCATTAGTATAAACCATATCACAAATCAAGCATATTGGGTTATCAGTTGGCTTTTCCTTATTCTGACCTACAAAAGAACTTTCTAAATTTGTACAACAAAGTTCTCTATATGAATGGGGAGGAGTATTATTTCTGCAAAAATTTTTAGAGACTGGCTATTTATTAATAATCTGATTTATCTCTTTTTGTGTCATAGGGAAAGATGTTTCCATGTTCCTTTGAACAAGAGTACAATAGTTATTTGTCTCTTGTGAAGACTGATTTTGAGGCTAGATGTATTCTTGAGCGTTAGCTATAAGGGATGATGAATCATTTTTCATGATTGCAGGAACATCTTGAGGAATTTCTTCTGTTCCTTGATTGATTTCTTCCTCAACTGATTCATCTAGGTTTTTATGATAGTTGTCTTGGGTATTAAATTCATGAATGGCTGCTATGAGATCCTCAGGCTGCCAATTTCCTAAATCTTCATAAATTCCTGCAAGGTATTCTATGAGGCCCTTAGATTGATTACAACAACTTCCCTCTAATAATAGATAAGGGGAATTTTCCTTGTAATGATCATAAAATGTCATGTGAAGGTCTCTTAGAGAAAGATAGATTCTTCTATTTCTTCCAACACATCTACCATATTCATGTCTAGTGCTTGAAAGTTAGACTCAACCATAATTTTTGCTAATCCTTGCCCTTTAATTAGTTTGGTGGGCCTGATTTCTAAGTCATATTCAAGAATAGTTGCAATCCATTTTCCCCTTTTACCATCAGGGTCTTGACTTAGAATGTCCTTGACAACAGTATGTGGAACAAAAGAAATTATGTGAGAGTGTAAAATATAGACTCTAAAGTCCTTTAATGCTTTCACTAATGCTAAGGCTTTCTTCTCCATGATGTTGTATTTGAGAGGAGCATCTCTTAAGGCCCTACTAAAGAAGGATATTTGTTGTTCTTGCCCCAAGTCATTCTTTTGAAGTAACACTGCAACTATTGTATGCTCAGATGCAAAAGAAAAGATACAAAAGTCTTTGGTGAAATCTGGACTAATCAAGATTGGTGTTTGAGTAAGAGCTTGTTTGACCAGTTTGAATGATTGGTTAGCTGGTCAAGTCCATTTTACACCTACATATTTTTTAAGCATGTTTGTAATGTTTTTTAATAGCTCGGAAAGGTTGGGGATAAACCTCCTCAAAAAATTAATCTTTTCAATGAAATATTGTAATTCTTTGAGGCTTCTTGGATGGCTGATCTGTAACATGCCATCTATCCTTGTAGGGTCTATTTTGATTCCCTCTTCTGAAATTATATGGCCAAGAAGTTTACCTTCTTGGAGACCAAAGAGTGTCTTCTTGGGATTCAATGACAAGCCAAATTTCCTACACTTCTCAAAAACTTTTCTCAAGTGAATCAAATGTTCTTCATCAGCTTTTAAGAAAACGGTTATGTCATCAAGGTAAATGATTATGAAATAGTAAATGTCTTCAGAGAAGGCTGCGCCATGGTGTTGAGCCTCAAATTTGTGCTTTCCTTCACCTCATTTTACCTCATTTTTCCCTTGTCCATTTCCATTTTAAACCCAATTGATCAATAAAAATAGTTAAAATTACTTCTAGAATGGTTTACATGACTGACTTGTTGAATTTTTTGATTGTTGCCATTGTTAAGCATTTTGACCGGAACTAGCTGCAGAATGCAGGCATTCTGTAGCTAACCGGCGATTCTGCAGCTACCTTTATGTTTGAGCATGTTCCAGGTGGCCTCTTGAGGAAAAACGCATATGGGCATGATCCACGTCGTGCCTACATGGTGTGTTGCTCGTCATGGAAGAGGAAATGAATTCTGGGTACGGTTATGCACGTGGGACCACATTTGTGAAGGAAGACTCCTACTAGGACTGTCTCAGTCCAGGTGTCTTTTCTCCTTCACGCAGCCACCTCAAAGACTCCTAAAATGATTTGGATAAGGAAAGACATCATTCCTAAATTATTGTAATTATTGTTACTTGCATTTACTTTATAAACTCTTGAGTAGGCCGAGAGCTTAGTTAGAGAGAGATTTTGTGTTAGATTTGCTGCTAGATTTTGTGTAAACTCTGTGTTACGTCTTTAAAGACACAGAGAATTATGTTCAAACTATTGCATCGTTAATGGAGCAGATAAAATTATCTTGAAGGCGTGATTTAATTTGGAGTTGAATGCCGTCAAGTGGTAGAGGGCCCCTGCCCCTTGCACGGATTTCTTTTGCGTAAACTAGATAAGTTTTTCCTAGCTGTCTTTACGTTCTGCATTTGAATTAGTAGTTGTTTTGTTTTATCTACTGTAGTCGTACTCATTCTAGTTCTTCCATAAGAAGACACTCTTCCAACAGACTAAAATGATGAATGTTTAAATGACTATGGTATTGTAGGATAGGAGTTAAATTTATATTTGTTTTAACTAGCTACTGTAGTCATATTCGTTCCAGTTCTTCCACAAGAAGACACTCTTCCAATAGACTAAAATGATGAATGTTTAATGACTATGGTACTGTAGGATAGGAGTTGAATTTGTATTTGCTTTTAACTAGATATTGTAGTTATATTCATTCCAGTTCTTTCACAAGGAGACATTCTTCCAACAGATCATAACAACGAATGATGAATAGCTATAGTATTGTAGGAATTAGTTGTAGTTTTTAGTCTTCACTATCACAGTTCCACTTGTCCTAATCACTCTTCCACAAGAAGAAATTCTTCCAAGACATCCTTAAGAAGTTCAAGATATGACCGTGATGTGACAACTTAGTTTTTCATTTGCTTTCAGTTCATTTGCTTTCAATTGCATACAAGTCCACAGTCAAAATTGTTCTACCTCTTCCACAAGAAGGAACTCTTCCAAAATATCACTCATGATGAACAAACCGATTGTGTAACTTCATAGAATAATGCATGTTATTTAGAACGCTCCGGAGTTTCATTTTGCATTTAATTCATGTCCAGCTACTTCGTTTCAAGTTTGATGATGGCTTATAGTTAACATTGTTCTAGTTCAGAAGCATCTTAAGCTCATGTTTAAATTAATTCATTGCACTTACATCTCATAGTCACATTGTCACCCTTTGCACAGTAGATCACTTTAGTTGATAGAATTCATAAGACATCCTTCATTATTTACAAATATCTTTTTGTTCTGAAAACCATCAGTGATCCATAACCTTAGGAACAGAAGATAACATCATTTCAAGGTCTGAAATATCTCTGCAAATCCATCACCATAAACAGAGCTCTTCCTCAACAGAACTACCCTGAAAAGAAACCAATAACTCTTGGAGTATAGACTCTGACCTTCAACTGAAATTGCAGAATAGAACTAGGAATTAGTCATGAAATAGATGAGCGTAGAATAGAATGTTGCATCATGATTAATGTCTAACTGTCTAGTTAGAAAACTTGCATATTTAGTGATCATTTCTCAAAGTCTAGTTTGTGTCATTTGTTTAAAAAGTCATCATCAAGCTCTTGTTTCTATTCAGTCATAGTTCAGATGTTGCTTCAGTATTTTTGATTACATTTGCCATTCCATACATTAGGCTCAACTGTGTTTTTGACCACCAATTTCTTTTCATTAGTTTCCTAGGCACTTTCATTGTAAACACAAAACTTCAAAAGACCAAAAACATCATAAATCAACATAAAAGACCAAAACATCACAAAACACTACACACAACGCACTAGGAAACAAGCACCTAGGTACATATGGTACATTTCACTTCAGCAGTTTACAAATCCTGGTTGACAATTAAATGAACTCAGTTTAGGAGACTAGATTGAGGCACAACATTTTGGCGCCGTTGCCGGGGAAGTGAAAACTAGGTAACCTTTGTTTCTTAGCATCCAAAAACAATTTTATGCATAGGGAGAGAGATTCAAGGGGAAGATTTATAAGCAGCAGAGGCAGAAGTTTGACATCTAGAACACCACTTGTTTCATCTAGATCCAGAACTAGTACACCTTCAACTCAAACCCATCTTCCATCCTTTACCGATCCTGGACTTCTAGAAGATCTAAGGTCACCTATTCCATTAGAGAAACCTTCCACTTCATCCATTGAACCTGCCATAGAAGAGGATCCAAAAACTTTTGTTGAGGATACAAACTTTTCTACTTCCACAGGAGAGTCAACCATGGCAGAAGAAGGAGGAGGAGGAGTTGTTAATGGAGAACACACATTATTTGGAGGAGGTAGAGGTAGAGGTAGAGGAGAAGGAGGAAGAGGATGTAGAGGTGCAGATGGAGGAAGAGGTAGAATAGGAAGCTCTTTTGGGTTCCCTATACTTGATGGAGAAACCAATACAACCATGAAAAACATTTCACCTTCTGTCCTTCCGAACTTTTATGGACTTAAAACTGAGGATCCTGAAACTTTCTTATTCGAATTTGAAGTACTGTGTAGGACTTATGACTACCTTCAAGATGCCCAAAAATTGAAATTATTTCCTTCAACTCTGAAAGGAGCAGCATTGAAGTGGTTTATGAGCTTAAACAGTAGTTCCATTAGGACATGGGAAGACATGAAACAAGCATTTCTAGAGAGATACTGGGATTATTGTATGCCGGTTAATCATAAGGAAGAAGTGTTCAAGATGTTACAAAAAGAAGATGAAAACTTAGAAGATTTGTTGGAAAGATTTAAATACAACATAAAAAGGGCACAAATGGAAAACCTAGATCAAGACACTTTAAAAGCTCTTTTGTTGAAAACCATTAGGGATGAATGGTTGGATATCATTAACATGATGGGAAAGGGGATATATCACAACTCACATTACCTGAAATATCTGAGTTATGTATCAACCTTTCCAGAGGGAAATCCAAAACTGTCAAAGGTCCAAGAGATCCTGCTCTTGCAAGAGCAAGTAAATCTGCTTCTGGGACAGTAAGTAGATCAGAAATAGGACACATGCTCGATGATTTTAAATCTGACATCTTAGGGAGTCTTAGTGAACAAATAGACACCCTCAAGATACAAAACAAGCAAAAGGCTGAATCTGATGCCTTGGCAATCTTTTGTCCCAAATGTAGGAAGAAACACGCCTTGAGAGAGTTTCCTCTAGATGTAAAAGTTGTAGAAACCTGTGTTATTTGTTCTGAGAAACATGAGACCAAGAATTGTCCTTCTCTTCCTGGTCTCAAGGCTATTTTTCAAGAAGAAACTCCTACAGACTCCACAGAATCTCTTAACTTTGTATCTAGAAAACCTTGGCAGGGACCCCAGACACAAGGATTCCATGATCAAATGTATAATCAACCTCCACCTTGGAATTCTTGGCAGCAACCCTGGCCCCAATTTCAAAATCAATCTCAAGCTTGGGCACAAGGATCACAAGGTCCCTATGGAAGATACTCTCCATATTATCAATATCCACCATCCTATCCACCATATCCACAATTTTATCCTCAAAATCCTCAACAAAATTTTCCTCAAAATCTTCAACAAAATTTTCAACAAAATTCACAACAACATCATTTGAACCAACCTCATCAAAATCAACCACTTCCATTACCATTCCCTCAAAAATCCAATCAATTACCAGCTCAGCCCATACCAAACCCCAATAATAAGAACCCCCATAATACATACATGATAGAAGGACAACAATTTCCAACTTATTTAATTACTCCTCTAGACCTTAGTGATGTTCAACTTAGGTCTGGAAGGATACTTGAGAAGAGGAAACCTTCTGTGATCATACAAGAACAAGATACTTCTGAGGAAGACTCCCTACGGGTTAATAAAAGTCTTGAGGAAGAAACATCCTTTCAAGGCCAAAACATTGAAAAACTGAAACAAAAAGATCCAATAAGCCCAACTCCAGTATTAGAGCAACCATCCACATCTACTTCTATACCTCCCTTTCCGGAAAGATTACAAATTGACAAAGGTGTAGAAAAACAAATAATGGTGCCTAATTATGATTTCTTGGATGAATTGAGAAATGTTTGCATTAAAATTCCATTATTGCAAGCCATCAAGGAAATCCCAATTTTAGCCCAAACAATAAAGGAGTTGAGTATGAAGACAACAAAGAAAAGAATAAGAGAAACCAAGAAAATTCAACTGGTAGGACAAATAGCAGACATTATGATGGGTAAGACTACTATTCCAAAGTACCTTGACCCAGGAAATCCAGTTGTAAAAATTCACATCAATGGAATTGAAATTCAAAACACACTCATTGACTTAGGAGCAGCAATAAATATCATGAGCAGACAAATCATGGACAAACTGAAACTTCCTAATCTTCTCTTTACACCCACACTATTACAACTAGCAGATAGATCTGTGATCAGACCAGATGGGGTAATAGAAGACATTCCAGTGTCCCTAGACTCTTGGGAGTACCCTGTGGATTTCATGATCCTGACACCCAAGAATAATCTAGGAGGCCATCCCGTCATACTAGGAAGACCTTGGTTGGCTACAGCTGATGCTTTTATTAGTTGTAGGTCCGGTGATATGTATATTTCTGATGGAAGTTCAACAAAGAAATTCACTTTATATCCTCCAACTAGGACAATTACAGATCTAGATGACACTCAATGGATAGAGGATGAAGAATATTTGCAACCACTCTTCACAATTTCAGAAATTAGTGAAGATAATCAAATTCTTAATACTCTAGAAAATTTTGAATCTTCTCCAGAGCACAAACAAGAATCATTTCAAGAGAAATCCAATATTGAGTTCTTGTCATCTAGACAGATGTCTCTTCATTCTATGGACAAATTTGGTAGTTCTACAAGTGAAATTTTTCCAGGCAAAACTTTGAACATAAACAAAAATCTGGAAAAATCTCAACAAGAAGAACTAGTCAAAGTATTACAGAGACATTCTTCTGCATATGCATGGGAATACACTGACATGAAAGGGATAAGTCCCAAGAATTGTACTCATCACATCTATATAGAGGCAAATTGCAAACCAATCAGACAGCCTCAAAGACGGATGAATCCAAATCTTAGGGAAATTGTCAAAGAAGAATTACAAAAATTGTTAAATGTTATCTTCATCTATCCTATTTCAGATAGTCAGTGGGTTTCCCCTTTAGTAATTGTACCTAAGAAAAATGGAAAGTGGAGGATGTGTGTTGACTACCGAGAACTGAATAAAGCTACTCCTAAAGACCATTTTCCCTTACCTTTCATAGATCAAGTATTAGATACATTAGCAGGTAAAAAGTACTTTTCATTCCTAGATGGGTTTAGTTGTTACAATCAAATCCAAGTAGCACTTGAAGACCAAGATAAAACCACATTTACTTGTCCTTGGGGTACCTATGCCTACCGAGTATTGCCATTTGGGTTATGCAATGCACCTGCAACATTCCAAAGGGCAGTATTAGGACTTTTTTCTGATCTGATACATGACTGTGTAGAGGTGTATATGGATGATTTTACAGCTTATGGGGATACATTTGAAGAGGCTTTAGAAAACTTGGAAAAGGTCTTAAAAATATGTCAAGAAGCAAACCTTTCTCTTAGTCATGAAAAATGTTTTATGATGTTCACTTAAGGTATTGTTTTAGGGCACCACATTTCAGGGGATGGGATTAGAGTTGATGAGGCGAAAGTTGAAGTCATTTCTAACCTATCCATTCCAAGTTGTCAAAGAGATGTAAGAAGTTTTCTAGGATTTACGGGGTACTATCGGAGATTTATAGAAAACTTCACCAAATAGCATCTCCTCTCTTCAAATTACTCACCAAAGATTGTGAATTTAAGTGGACTTCTGATTGCCAGTTAGCTTTTGAAACCCTGAAAACCAAAATTTCTGAAGCACCTATATTAAGGGGACCTAACTGGAAGTTACCTTTTCATATCTCGACAGATGCTTCCGATACAGCTCTAGGAGCAGTATTGGGACATAAAGATTTAATTCCCTATGCCATCTATTATATCAGTAAAAATTTGACTCCTGCAGAGTTAAACTATACTGTAACTGAAAAAGAGTTTTTAGCCGTTGTTCATGCCATTAACAAATTTAGACACTATATAACAGGCTATGAAACTTTTATTCACACTGATCATTCTGCCATTAGATATTTAATGAATAAATCAATCACTAATGGTAGAGCTATAAGATGGTTGTTATTATTGCAAGAATTCAACATTACTATTCTAGATAGGCCTGGAAAACAAAACACTGTGGCTGACTTCCTGTCTAGAATTCAAAATATCAAAGATGACACTCCGGTTGAAGATCAATTTCCTGATGAATATCTTTTTGCAGTTTCTACTCAAACTCCATGGTTTGCTGATATTGCTAATTATTTAGTTTCAAGAAAGTTTCCTTCAATTATGAATGCAAGGGATAAAAGAAAAATCATTAATGATAGTGCAAGATATTCATGGGTCGCTAATGAGTTGTACAAGACAGGTCCAGATTTGATCATTAGAAGGTGTGTTCGTGAAGATGAGATGCCTGGAATTCTCAAGGCATGTCATGATGAACCTTGTGGCGGACACTTTGCAGATAAGAGGACAGCCTATAAGATCCTTAATTTAGGATATTATTGGCCATCTTTGTTTAAAGATGCAAGGGAGTATGTAAAAAGGTGTGACACTTGCCAAAGGGTAGGGAAACCTTCTCCTTCAGGTGAGATGCCATTACAACCTCAGGTACACATTGAACCTTTTGAAAAATGGGCCTTGGATTTTGTAGGACCTATTAGTCCTCCATCAAGACAAAAGAAATACATATTAGTTTGCACTGATTATGTTACTAAGTGGGTAGAAGCTAAACCATTACTTGTTGCTAATGACTCATCTGTAGTTACTTTTCTTTTTGAGGATATTTTTACTCGTTTTGGTGTCCCAAGGGAAATTGTTACAGATCAAGGAGCTCAATTTACATCAAGGCTAGTGGAGAAAATGATGGAGAAGTACAAAATCAGACATAGAACATCTACTCCTTATCATCCACAAGCAAATGGTCAAGTGGAATCCACTAATAAAGTCATTGAAGGAATCCTAACAAAGACTGCTCATCTACATAGAAGAGATTGGGTAGATAGGCTTCCTGAAGCCTTGTGGGCCTATAGAACTACATGGAGAAACACAACAGGCCATACTCCTTATGAGCTTGTTTATGGGAAGCAAGTTTTGTTTCCTATAAAGTTTCAAATTCAAACATTCAAGATGGCAGTTCAGCTAGGACTTGATCTAACGGAGGCACAAAAGCATAGACTGGAGCAAATTAATGAATTGGATGAGATCAGACAAGATGCAGTTCAGAAAACAAGTCTAGTCCAACAACAAAGGGATAGATGGCATGACAAGTACATCAAAGAGAAGAAATTCAAAGAGGGTGACTGGGCTCTCTTGTTTGATTCAAAATTCAAGGATTTTCAAGGGAAATTTCAGACACATTGGCTTGGGCCATATGAAATTGTTCGAATTTTTGATAATGGGGCAATAAAAATCAGAACTATAGATGAAGAGGAGGTCACTTTTCTTGTGAATGGTCATAGACTGAAGCTATACCACAAGCCACTCTCAAGAGAAGAGTTTGTCAAGAAGTTCCAAGGAGACAATGATGTGAAGTTAATGAAGAAGAGTCTCTCTTCTTCATCAACTTGATGAAATTTTCTGAAGCATTTAAAAAAAAAAAAATTAAAAAAAAAAAAATAAAAAAAAATAAAAAAAAATAAAGGTATAAACATGAAAACCAATCACCGATTGGCATGTTTATACAGAAAAGATAGGGTGAAAATCAGAGTCTCTCTGACACTCTAACTTTTCCCATTTTTGTTTCTAAGCAGCTGTTATAAAAATCATAAGTTCAGTGCCATAGTACTTATGATTCATTTCATCTTACTCCATTCACTTATCCATCCATACTTCATCTCATTCATCATTCACATTTCACTCCATTCCACATCTCATTCATTTCACTCCATCTTCCATTCACTTCATTTTCATGTCAAAACATAGAATTTGATATCCTGCTGCAAGTGAATAAAATATGTCATGAATTGCAGTACAGCCCTTATGTTCCTTCATTCCATGAACTGAATTCATTTTATTCCATTATCCACTTCATACATATCATAATCCATCATCCATTTTCATCCATTTTCATAAACATTTCACCCATCCTCCAGAAACATTTCATTTTCATGTTTAAAGTGTTCTACAGGAACATTCTGCAGCTCAGTGGACATTATGCAGCTGATAAGCCTTTTTGCAGCCTGACATTCTTTTCGCAGCTATGAACCCTGAAGGCATCAACCAGCAGACATCAGAATTACAACAAAGTGATCCAGTGAATTCATGAATCAAAAATATCAAGAAAATTGTGAAAGATTCCTCCAAAGATGAGCAGAGAAGACAAAGGCTACAAGAACATCAAATAAAGGGCAGAGGTAACAAATCTAAATTACGATGGCACTTCATAAAAATTTAGCATAGTTTAGTTGTGGAATTATTCGAAAGGTTGTTTTAATTGTTTTATTGATCAAACACCAAACAAACCCTCTATAGACTTTGTATTAAAATCTTCCAATTCAAATTTTCCATCCGATAGCATTTAAGCAGTGAAACAGCCAAAGCATTTGAATTTCCCACGACTCTTAACCAAGTTATTTAATGATGAAGATTTTTCCTGCCGTCGTAAATCCTCCGCCGTCTCCTCAAATCATTAATGCAATCCTCCACCTCACTCCACCACTCTATGCCGTGACCATTTGCCATAACGTCATTCCGTAGCCAGTATTCCATTCCGAAGGCAGAAGCACTATTATCATCAGGAGCAGAACAGAAGAGGTAAGTTTGGAAGTATAACAGTGTGAGAACTCAAACCACTTGATCCCGTGAACAGAGAGCATATCACTGTGAACGAAGTTTGGAGCATTTTCACTGTCAACACAGAGTTGTGGCCGTGTAGAGTTTAAAGCCTGTTGCTACCAGAAGACAGAGGTGCTAAAATTGAAGACTTTTTGCTACCAAAGACAGAGGTGTGGTAGTGATTGAGTTTAAAGTCTGTTATTACCAAAGACAGAGGTGTGGTAGTGATTGGTTTTGAAGTCTGTTGTTACCCGAGACAGAGAGACTGTAGTGTTGAATTTGAAGCATACCATTTGCTATCAGAGACAGAGGTTGAGTTTGAAGTCTGTTGTTACTAGAAACAGAAGTGTTTTTCAGTGATTGAGTTTGAAGTCTTATGTTACCAAAGACGGAGGTATTGCACAAAAAGAAACTTGAAATCATCTACCACTGTCTATCAGAGACATATTAGCTCGAAAATTGAAATTGCTTTCATATCTCTCCAAAGTTCAACAGAAGTACATCAGTCCGAGGTTTCGAAGGCATTCTTCATTATCAAACAGAGGCATACCGGCCAGAGATTTTGAAGCTGTTGCTATTATAAATCAAAGGTATGTCATTCCAAAATTGAAGCCATTTTCATTTAGAGCTTGAAGCCATTTTAATCCGAAAGTAAAAGACATTGTTTTGTGGGTAGAGAAGAGTGTTAATTTGATATTGAAAAACATCATGGGTTTCATCGTAAGGACTGAGCCTGTGGGATCAAAATATTTAGAAGGTTACCCACAATGCAAGGAGATGTTACAACAAATAGGATGGCTTCAATTCTTGGAAAAATTTAATGGCTTCCATAAGGAAGTAACCAAAACATTTTCCAGATCATTCCAAGGTACTGAAGTTGAGTTAGGGGATGTCAAGTTTACTGTTACTGAAGTTTTTATAGCAGAGGCTACAGGATTGTCCAGAACTGGAGAAAGATGGTTTAAAAATAGGGAATTCCACAATGACTCATGGAAACAAATTTTGAAATCACCAAATATGGATGTTAGTGTGTTCAAGAAAGGAATTCCCAGTACAGCCTTGAAAAGCAAATGGAGAAACATACTACTTCTTTTACAAAAATTTGTCACATGTGAGGGTAGATATGGGACATTTTATGTCTATCACATTAGACTAACGTTGCATTTTCTAGGAGAAGATTTGAATTTACCATATTTCTTGTATCAAAGTCTGAAGAAAATGGCTTCCTGTGTTCAGAGAAGAGTTCAGTTTTTGGAGACAACCCTGTATCATCATGGGTTGGTCAAAATTTTGATTGAGCATCATCTATCTAAAACAAATGATACATGGAATGATTTCTTAATAAGAAATCATTTTGAAGAAGCAAAAGAACTATCACCTGAACACAGCCCACAAAGAGAAGTAGGAAATGGAGGACTTCAAAAGATAAAATTGACAAACCAGTTCAAGAAAGCAGTGAGGAAGTCATTTTGGAGAAGTTGACTCGAATCAAGAGCCAACTAAAGGAAAAGAAGATAATCAAGGAATCTGTTATAGAGAAAGGAGAGGGGTCTTCTCAGCTTAGGAGAAGCCACAGATTAAAAGGAAAATTGAAGAAAACATCAATCAAACAAACAGGGGTAATCAATATTGAAGATGAAGAAACATCCATGGAAGAGTATGATGATGAAGATTTTTATGAAGGTACCCCTGAGATTGATCCTGCTCAACAGGAAATCTATGATTATGTGGAAACTTTAGAGAGGATAGCTTCAGAAAGAGAAGAGAGAACCCCCAGTCCTCCACTGACTGAAATTGATATATTAAGGAGGGATAGGTATGAGTTGGAATTGTTGAATAGACACATCAAAAATGAGAATGAAATTCTCAAAGATCAAATCAAGCTCAAGATTGACATGAACTCAACCTTATCCCTGCATATAGACAAAGTGGAGAGGACCAATGAGAAGATGAAGACAAGGAACAAAAAGTTGATCAGGGCACTCACAAACCTCAGGTTCAAACTTGTGATCAGGAAACCCAGAAGGCCTCTAGCTTTCAGACAAAGGAGAAGAAGGGGATTAGATGTCCATGCAGAAGCCTCAGAATTCATAGGATAATTTGCATGAGGACATGCAAAGAGACAGCAGTGGGGGTATGTTGAGCCTCAAATTTGTACTTTCCTTCACCTCATTTTACCTCATTTTCCCTTTTCCTTTTCTATTTTAAACCCAATTGATCAATAAAAATAGTTAAAATTACTTCTAGAATGGTTTACATGACTGACTTGTTGAATTTTGTGATTGTTGCCATTGTTAAGCATTTTGACCGGAACTAGCTGCCACGCAGCATTCTCAGAAATTTCCAACTGTAAATGATTCTTCATAAATTAATTTTCTTTATGTTCGAGTACGTTCCGTATTCTTTGAGGAAAAACGCATATGGGCATGATCCACGTCGTGCCTACATAGTGTGTTGCTCGTAATGGAAGAGGAAATGAATTCTGGGTACGGTTATGCACGTGGGAACACATTTGTGAAGGAAGACTCCTACTAGGACTGTCTCAGTCCAGGTGTCTTTTCTCTTTCACGCAGCCACCTCAAGGACTCCTAGAATGATTTGGATAAGGAAAGATATCATTCCTAAATTATTGTAATTATTGTTACTTGCATTTACTTTATAAACTCTTGAGTAGGCCGAGAGCTTAGTTAGAAATTTTGTATTAGATTTGCTGCTAGATTTTGTGAAAACTCTGTGTTACGTCTTTGAAGACACAGAGCATTATGTTCAAACTATTGCATCGTTAATGGAGCATACAAAATTATCTTGAAGGCGTGATTTAATTGTGAAGTCGAATGCCGTCAAGTGGTAGAGGGCCCCTGCCCCTTGAACGGATTTCTTTTGCGTAAACTAGATAAGTTTTTCCTAGTTGTCTTTACGTTCTGCATATTGAATTAGTAGTTGTTTTGTTTTCTATACTGTAGTCGTACTCATTCTAGTTCTTCCATAAGAAGACACTCTTCCAACAGACTAAAATGATGAATTTTTAAATGACTATGGTATTGTAGGATAGGAGTTAAATTTGTATTTGTTTTAACTAGCTACTGTAGTCATATTCGTTCCAGTTCTTCCACAAGAAGACACTCTTCCAATAGACTAAAATGATGAATGTTTAATGACTATGGTACCGTAGGATAGGAGTTGAATTTGTATTTGCTTTTAACTAGATACTGTAGTTATATTCATTCCAGTTCTTTCACAAGAAGACATTCTTCCAACAGATCATAACAACGAATGATGAATAGCTATAGTATTGTAGGAATTAGTTGTAGTTTTTAGTCTTCACTATCATAGTTGCACTTGTCCTAATCACTCTTCCACAAGAAGAAATTCTTCCAAGACATCCTTAAGAAGTTCAAGATATGACCGTGATGTGACAACTTAGTTTCATTTGCTTTCAGTTCATTTGCTTTCAATTGCATACAAGTCCACAGTCAAAATTGTTCTACCTCTTCCACAAGAAGGAACTTTTCCAAAATATCATTCATGATGAACAAACCGATTGTGTAACTTCATAGAATAGTGCATGATAATTAGAATGCTCCGGAGTTTCATTTTGCATTTAATTCATGTCCAGCTACTTCGTTTCAAAGTTTGATGATGGCTTATGGTTTAACATTGTTCTAGTTTAGAAGCATCTTAAGCTCATGTTTAAATTAATTCATTGCACTTACATCTCATAGTCACATTGTCACCCTTTGCACAGTAGATCACTTTAGTTGATAGGATTCATAAGACAGCCTTCATTATTTACAAATATCTTTTTGTTCTGAAAACGACCAGTGATCCATAACCTTAGGAACAGAAGATAACATCATTACAAGGTCTGAAATATCTCTGCAAATTCCTCACCATAAACAGAGCTCTTCCTCAACAGAACTACCCTGAAAAGAAACCAATAACTCTTGGAGAATAGACTCTGACCTTCAATTGAAATTGCATAATAGAACTAGGAATTAGTCATGAAATAGATGAGCTTAGAATAGAATGTTGCATCATGATTAATGTCTAACTGTCTAGTTAGAAAACTTGCATATTTAGTGATCATTTCTCAAAGTCTAGTTTGTGTCATTTGTTTAAGAAGTCATCATCAAGCTCTTGTTTCTATTCAGTTATAGTTTAAATGTTGCTTCAGTACTTTTGATTACATTTGCCATTCCATACATTAGGCTCAACTGTGTTTTTGACCACCAATTTCTTTTCATTAGTTTCCTAGATGGCCCTTTGGAAGGTGGCCCCTGAATTCATCAATCCGAAAGGAATTTTGACATACATAAAGGTGCCCCAAGGTGTGGTAAAAGAAGTTTTGATTTGATCACTTGGGAGCACTAACACCTGGTTGTAACCTGAGAACCCATCTAAGAGTGATATCATTTTTGACCCAACTACCCTTTGAAGTATGTGGTCCATCTTGGGCAAGGGGTAGTTTTCTTTTAGAGAGGCTCTATTTAAATTTCTAAAGTCAATACAGAGCCCGATTTCCCTTGTCTTCTTTCAAACAGAAACTAAGTTTGATACCCATTCTGAATATCTAATTGGTACTATGATCCCAGCATCATGCATCTTTTCAATTTCTGCCTTAACTAAAGGTAGTAAAACATGGTTTATTCTCCCTAGCTTTTGTTTGAAAGGCTTTCCATTTTCTTTGAGAGGGATTTTGTGCTGAATGATTCTGGTATCATAAGATTTCAGGTCTTTGTACCCCCAAGCGAAAACATCTTTAAACTCTTTGAACAGCTCTATGTATTGCAATTTTATGTGAGCTGGGAGAGTGTTGGACAGTTTAATCATCTTGGGTTCTGCTAGGCTGCCTATGTTATGTTCTTCTACATCTGTTTCCACGGGCTCCATTCTTGGTTCTTTGGCTACATCGTTAAAGTCAAAAAGGTGTTCTAAAGGTGTGAGACCTCTTGGAATTGTATCATTCTTGCATTGTAAAACTTCCAAGTCTTCTTGGTCTACGTTGTCAATTAACTTTGCTTCAAAAGGATTCTCACAATGATTTATATTAGTGGAATATGTCATTTCAATTTCTGGGATTTGTTCAATATAAAAACAAATTTCTTTAGGACTGGTTTCTAATATTGGTATGTCGAAATCGTTTTCTGATTTTAAGAAATCATCTATGTGTTTGTCAGAATCAAACACTTGCCAGTGATCTTCGTTATCAGGCACTGCAGGCCTGTGTTTTACCTTTATGCTAAGTTGTTCATTTATCTCAGGTATTTGGCAGTTGCTGGCATTAAAAGTGAGTTCATTTTCTAGATGATTTAGTGCTCTAGGAATGAAAATAAGTTCATACTTTTCAAAGGTTTTCAATAAATCAAGGGCAGCATTCTGATATTCCCTAAGGCTTGGATTTCTAGCTAAGTATTCTCCTTTGATTTTTCTTATGATAAGTTCAGAATCTCCTAAGATTGATATCTTTTGGGCTTCTAATTGTTTAAGCAATTGTAAGCCTAGAATAAGTGCTTCATACTCAGTAATATTGTTAGTGCATGGGAAATATAATTTATATGAAAAACTATGATTTGTATTTTGAATCCAAACACCTGCCCCTGCACTTTTTTTATTACAAGATCCATCAAAGTTTAGTTTCCAAAGTATATTTGCCTCATTTTCATTTTCTTGTTGCTGTTGATTGCTGATGTTTTGTATCTCATTTGAGGGAAGCTCTGATTGTTTTGGTAAACTGGTTGGGTCTGTGTTTTCCTTTTCTTATTGAGTAATTTCATCTTCGTTGTACAAGATAAAGGAATCTAAACTTGATTGAATAGAATAGATTGGAGAGTTGTTTGGTTTATCTATGTTGCTCACCATGTACTTCATGTGAGATTCCCTGTATAGTCTTATGTTTTGGTTAAAAACAGGATGGTGGCATAAGACATGTCCATTTGAAGGATTCCCTGAATTTTGGCTCCCCGTGATCTTGATAAGAGCATACCATACTTAGGGGGAATTTCAGCTACAACTATGTCCATTACTAGACTCTTAGCAGGGATTTGAGATAAGTTAACACATAAATCTTTGATTAAACCCAAACATTTGACTCTGCTTGAGTCAAAGGAATACAAATCTTTGTATGGTTTAGTAATTTCCAAGCCTAAGCTTTCCATTACTACCTTGGGCATTAGATTGTGTGAAGCTCCAGAATCTAACATGGCATTGTGTAAAATTTTCTCATGTATGTTCAAACTAACATAGAAGGGAGGGACAACCCCTTCTTGGTATTTTCCTTCAACTTCTGGACCAAACAAAAACTCAGGCTTGTCATCTGTCAAGTTTAAGGTGTCAGTATCACTTCCTAGGTTCAAAGCTTTTAAAACTTGGTTTTTGTACACTTCTTGGGTTACTAGTTCAGCTAGGGGGATGGTAATTTTTATCTTTGCAATCTCTCCCCCAAGGTTGAAAGGAACAATTGACTTGTTCATATTTACATCTATTTTTTCAATTGAATTCCTTTTAGCAGTTTTGATTTGCTAAACTTTGTTTGGACTGGTAATTGGGACATTTTTGTTAGGACCACTATTTGAAGTGCTAGGGGTACTCTGTTCAACATTTGGCTGGCTATTTTTCTCTTTGTTTAAATCTGGTTTTTTAGCCAAAATGATGGGTTTGTCTAATGTCTTCTTAGGCTAACTTTTTTCATTTTTCTTGACAGCAGTGCTAGTGTTCTTATCTTTTTAATTTTTTATGTTCCCTTTGCTCCTAATATCATATTGTTTGTGTACCTCCATGATTGCATTTTCAAACCCCAATCTATAATCATCAGAATCTTCATAGGTGTTTGTATTTTGATCAGAGAAGAAACCTTTTTCTTCCTCAGTGAGGAAAATGTCGTCCCCACTATCTGATCCAATCAAGTTTACATGAGCTTCTCCCAACCTTTCCATCTCCCTATCTTCCTCATATTGATCCACATAGTTTTGTTGGAAGGGAGGTCTAACCTGTTGGTCACTTTCTTTTTTCTTATCTTGATTGTTTTCTCTTCTATAATTCTAATTTCTATTTCTATTTTTGTTTTTTTGAAGTTCTCTTGGTGGCACTCTATCATTCAAGTTGATATTTTCAAGCATCCTCTCCATTACCTTCAATAGGTTATCAATTTTAGTGTCAGAAGTTGAGGTGGAAGGTGCAATGTCATCTTTATAAGTTACTCTCTTCTCAGATCTCAACCTATTTCTTTTCTCAATTATGTTTGCTTCTACGCTCATAGCTCCTTTCTACATGTCTTCTAAAGTTAATTAATATCTCTCCCTCAACTGATAAGCCATTTCAGCATAAAATCCTTCTGGATACCTTACTAAGGCCATGCCTTGGGGAGGTTTCATGTGAGGTGGAAGAGCATTGTAAACGTTATTGAACCTAGTGGACTAGTCATGAACACTCTCCCCTTGATTTCTTTTGAGGATGCTATACTCTGCTAGTATTTGGAGAGGATTCTTTTTGAGTTCGCATTTGTTGATGAATGTTTGATGCAAAGCAGGGAGATCATTTATGTTGTTAGGAGGTAAGTTTTAAAACCATTTCTTCACATATCCTCCTAAACTTTGGGTGAAGATCCTCATCTTCACAGTTTCTTCTTCTATCTCCATGTAATCAAATGAATCTTCCATCCTATCTACATGATGTTGAGCTGTTGTAGACTCTTTTCCAGTGAAATGAGGAATTTTGGATTGGTACTCATTTGGTAAGGGAAGCAGAGGTTGTGATAACACCAATGGGGCATACCATGTTGCCGTGGCTAGAAATAAGGGTGGATTTACACGAAGGAAAGTGGGCTGAATAGGAGTTTTTTGCACAGTGGTAGTATGGATTGGAGTGGAAGAAACACTTGGGCTAGCAAACTGATTTTGAGAAAATTTGTTATGGAAAAGGCTAAAGTGACGAAGAAGCTGGGAATCAGGAGGAGTGGAAGGTGAGACGTCTCTACTGAAACTTTGTTGCAAATTTGCAATGTCGAGATAATTTTGGTTTAAATCACCTTGAGATATAGTTCTAAAGATGTTCTTTGTATGATGTAAATCAAAGTGTGAATCCTCTAAGACAACAAGGTTTTCACGGACATATTTTGTTCTTAAGAGGCTCCTATTAGCAGCTGATTTTCCAGACATAGAAATCTGCCACAGAATTCCCTCTGGATTGTTAATGATTAAAGGATGATTTGTGTTTGGATGGGATCTACTGTTGATCCTATGTGAAGCCAGACTGTTTTTCAAAAATGAGAGAGGTTAAGGTTTTAGGAACTGTTTTTGGGAGTTTTACCTCTCACGATGTCTTATCTAGTATGGGACTAGGCTCCTAAACTTCTTTAAGGCTGGTTAATACAGTCCTAAAGAGATCTGAAGAGCTAGATGAGTAATAGGCCTATGGAGTCACCAGGTGGAAACTATTTAGCTTCTATGAAGGTAAAATATTGGATGGTTCCACCACCATGTTTATTATGAAGCCAAACTGAAATTTTTCTGGGTTTTTCTGAGTTTTTTAATCCTATGGGTTAAAAGAGTGTCCTAAATCTGATTTTAACACTTAGATAAGGTATCAAGAACCTACAGAGTTCACTCTTATGTCTTGGTCACTGATTCTTTCAAGGTTTGATAAGGTTCTTTGAGAATCCTAAGGGTTACTTAGTTTGTCACTGACTCAAATAAGTCCTATCATGATTACCATTTTGTTAGGTAGTGCTTGGAGAAGTCTACTTATGTTATACTAGACAGGGAGTGTTTTGTTTTAAATATTTTACTCAGTGTCCCACCGTGATCGCCATTATGTTGGTCTCCCGTGTTTTGATAGTTTGGCAAATCAAAAGACAAGGCAACATCAAAACCAATCTTTAGAGTTACAGGATCTAGTCCTCCTGCTCTTAGGGAGGGATCTCTCAAATTATTTGTTTTTTGCAAAATTTTATCTTGTGTGCTTTGGGTATTGGTTTTAGAATAGTTATTAATTGCAAGTGTTTGTTTGTTTGGTTGAATTGATACATCAGAACATAAAAGGTCTAGGAAAGATACATAGAAAGGGGAAATGTCAGCTTTGTTGGGCAATGGAGTCAAAAAGAGGTTATGAAAAACTTATCAATGGATATGGGATATCAAAGGGAAAATATAACTTGGCCGTAGGATCCTTTGGTTTTGGAATGAGATGGATATCAATGATTTGTAAAAGAGAAGTTTTAATTCTCAACAAAGGTAATTTGAAAGCATAACTTGAACAATAAAGAGTTATTTGATAGACAAGGCTAACCATGAATTCTACAAACCACACTTTAAGCAAATAATGACTTTAAATTTTTTTTTAAAAAGAAATCTAGGATTCGGGGAACACCCTATTTCCTCAAAGATTTTATTTCAAATGAATTAGAAAACATAAAATATTTACTAATAATTATGGTCATAGAAGAGGGAACACCTAAATACATTGATGATCACAACTATTAAGACCTTTAAGACAACTGTTCAAGCAAGGACAAAGGGCATGATTAGAATAGACCTCCTTGGCTTACTGTAAACAAAGATACTTCAAAGGGAGACTTCAATAACAGCCTTTAGGTGGCAGAAGACAAGCAGGGAGAACCATAAATCATGCTGAAACCAAATATTTTAACTATTAGAGAAATAAACAAGCATGAGGACTAAAGAGAGATATTAAAGACTCTAAAATACCTCAGCAGAAGAAAACATAGAACAGTGAAGGATAAACAGGTCTAAGGTGCTTCCAAGAGTCATTTCTTAGCCTAAAACTTTCATCCTACTGTAGTAAGAAATTATGGAACAAAATGAAAACAGGAGAAAACATAAAACAGTTCAGAATACTTCACCAACAGCCAAGCTCATGGATCCAATGATAGAGCCTTCTCAAGAACAAGCATGCAACAACATCATCAGGGCTCCAAGACTTTAATTTCTTCTTCAACTTCAACATACTATCTATTATTTCAGAGAGTTTCAGTATTACAACTAGTGATCAAAAAACCATTTACAATAAGCTCTTCAAGAATATTTTATAGGAAAATGAGGATGTGGAAGAGAAAAAAGATCTATAGGCTCAATTAATACATTTTAATGCTTCTCGGCCTTTGAGGGGCTCAATGGAGAAGATTATAGATATTTCTCTGTATTAATTGGCTTACATTAAGTATTAAGCTCGTTGGGGAGATTTTGTTGACTTTAAGGCTTTGTGTCATCTTTGTAATAACTCTGCTGATATTTTTGCAATAAGTCTCTTTGGCTTAGAATAACTGTTGAGCTATATTTATGTTAATATCCTCTATTCTGGTAATAACTCGGCCTCTTTTGAATTCTTTGAGGCTAAAGGTGGCCTTTGGTAGCTGAGAGGATTCAATTAGCCTCTAATGTGGCAGTGGAGGCTTTCTCGGATTGATAGATCTGATTGTCTTCCTTTAATACTGTTAATTTTCTTTAATTCTATGTGTTAGGCTTAATTCGGCCTAATTTCCTGTCTTCTGTTCTTTAACTGTGTTTAATTGAGTGGATTAGGTTTTTGATTTTCGATCTTAGCCGTAATCCCTCAAAATTGTGTTTAACAAATCTTCAAACATGCTTCTGCTGTGGTTGGATCCTTTCACATTGATACTCTTTACCTGATTTAAATTTTATTGTGTCTTCTTAATGTGCAGGTGTGTGGAGGCTTCATAATGGTATCAGTTTTCATGAGACACTGATAATCTTCGAAGGAAAACCCTGTAGAATGATCTTCTTCACATATAAAGGCCTGGGGAAACATCATCCCCGACCTTCAATTTTCTTTAAAATTTTTAGATAAAAATCATTAAAACCTGCACAAACAAACGAAATTAGGGAAATCCTATGTATTAAGGGTTGACTGCTTTGGAGGCTTGGATTTGGAGCGCAGCCGTTGGATGAAAGCATCCAACGGTGGAGATTGCTTTGTAGAGGTTAAAAGGAGGTGGTTGGAACAAACGGTGGGAGATTAAGTCCGGGCCGTTGATCTGTGTTGATCAACGGTCGAGATCAACTGAAGAAATATTGTGCAGAAGGGCCACTTTATAGCAAAATAGAAGAAAATGCGAAGAAAATAGGTTAAAGAACCTTTGGCAGAGAAAAAATGCATTGAAAGGGAAATTAGGGTTTCCAAATGATCCTGAGCCATTGGATTAGATTAACCCAAGGAGATCAATGGTCGGGATTGATCGATAAAGGCCCTTGGAGGATGGGTGGAGGGTAATTAAGAAATGCGAGATTGAATATGAGCCATTGATCTGCAGAGATCAACGGTAGAGATCAAGCATGACGAAATGCAGTGCAAACGGGAAGAGTGGTTTTGGTCAAAGAAACCAGTGGTATCGCACAGCAAAAAAGGTGGATAGGAAGTTTCACCTTTTTGAACGCGATATGCGTCAAAAGCCAACACGTGGCCTTTCGAAACCGCCTATACATGTAGACTTTGGATAATTAACTTTCGAGCTTAATTCTACGCGAAAATGCACAACAGCCGTCAGATCAGGGGTCTCAAATTAGATGGTCAAGAGAGAGCGCGATGGAGGATAGATGCACAAACGAAAAGAGGTGGGGCGGTTTCAATATGAACTGTCAGATCGAGGAATAAATGGCTGAGATTCAATCTGGAGGAAGGCAGGACCCAAAGGAGTTGGGCCTACTGGGAGGGATCTGGACCGTCGGATGAGATGAATGAATGGTTTATATCAAATCTCGAGGTTTAAATGAAATAAAAATGAGGTGGGGAAAAGGTCAGTGTGGGTCGTTGATCTGTAGAGATCAACATTCGAGATTTCCCCAAAAATCTTTATACAGTGGGGTTTCATAAATTTAACAAAGGTTGGAGAAATGATCTGGACCATCAGATCTAGGTGTATGGATGGCCCAGATTCAATCGGAAGTCTTGCGATCGGAAGAGGAGCGAGGAAAGGCACAACGAAAATTTCTAATGCGATTGATTGTGAGCCGTCGATCTAAGGATCAGATCAATGGCGGAGAATGAATCGAAGGTGGTCACAGCGGGGGAAAAGGTTTTGGGATGGAGTGATAAGGGTCGTCGGATCTGAGCCTGGCGGGGGAGATCAACGGCGGAGAATTCATCAGGAGGTTTCCAATCGGGAGGGGCAATAAAATATTTCAAATGCGCCCGATGAAAATCTCTGATGTGAGATTGTGCAGGCTGTTTGATTTTTTCATATTAACAATCAAGATTGGTTTAAACCATGAACCGGCGGAACCCTTTATAACATGAAAAAAGTGGATTTTTGATGAAATACAAAGGAATATTGCATCGGGGAAGGTTTACTTATAAATCTTAGCGCCTAATTGTGGGGCTTTCGGTTTTGCGAAGGAAACAAGGGATCGGGGCTTATATATAAAGGGGCCAATCGACATTGAAACTTTTTGAAACAAAATACTTGCACTCATCACAAATGCCCCGATGCGATAAGCGCCTGATGGGTTTAGCACTTGGTTTCAGCACTAGGGTATATGGTGGGGTAGGGTTTAGCCCAAAGGGGCTTAGGCCTGTAATGCAAAAGGCTCTTTATCATGATTTTTCAAGGATTTCCAAGGCATTTTGAAGGTTTTGGATAAGGTAAAAAAGGATTTTTCAACCTTATAAAGGGGTTTTTACGAAGGGGAAAGGGGAAATAAGGGAAAACAGAGGAAATTTATGGGAAAAAAGGGAATAAAAATGGAGGTTAATTTGAAGTGAGGAGGGGAAAAATGAGGGGAAAAAGGAGTTTTTGCAGCAGTCTTTTACTAAGGAGAACAGCAAAATTTTAGAATTTAAAAGGGAAACAACAGTGAATATTAACCAAAGGATAAGATATATTTAGAATACTTTAAGCACCAAAAATTTTGGCAATGAAATTGTTTCTTGAAGGCTTCAAAAAATGATTTAGCCACCATTTGATATGACAAATTTTATAGGTGGCTAACAGAAGCTACCACAGCATTGAGAACCTTTGATGGGTTCCAAGGAGAGATGAGAAAATTTCTTAAATGGACTTTTCTACCTTCCACTTAACTATTTGCACTAAAAAGGAAGGATTCAGAGATCTGTGATGGCATGAGCAAGATGTCAAATGGTCACTCCATAGTCTTGGGGCAGAAAATGACATCTCTACACACAAGGAATATTTTTGAATGTGACAAGAGGGTACCAATAGTCTTGTATGCATGGGCCAAACTATGGAAGTTTTGGAAGAAAGAGACCTTTCAAAAGGAGGTTGACTTCCATGTGTTAGGGTCCCGTGATTTGGCTGATTGGCAAGCCAAATGATAGTGTAACATCAAACCAATCTTTGAAGCCCAAGGACCTAGCCTTCCTGGACTCAGAGAGGGATCTCTCTATTTGTGTAAGGGATATCTATGTGTTTGCTTATTGTGTTCTTGATTTTAGGCTAGTTATGAAGTATGGTTTTGGGTTTTGGTTTTTAGGTTGTGAGGGATGAACTGATCAAAGAAATAAGATAGGTAAAAAGATGTCAGATCAACTGGGCTATCGGGTCAAAAAGGTCAAGAAAGCTTTCAGGTGGTGATACAAGGTTGTTGAAGGGCCGATTTGATTCGAGGTAAAATGGATCTTTGGGAAAAATGGAGTGAGATGGACATTAAATTTGTGAATAACCAAGGATTTCAAGCATAAATAGTTTAATAGCTGACATAAACATGGTAGGGATAACCATTAATCATGAGAAATGTAACTATAAACTGATCAATGCATAGAAATAAACATTCAAGCCATGCATAGAGATATATGACTCTCTAAATTTAGGAAATGGCTATCAGACATTGGGGAAATATACTTAAGACAAACAAACAACTCAAATCACTATGAAGGAATGCCTAAACATAGTACTTCAAGCTATTGGTCACTTTGAAAACAATATTGCATAGTTTTAGGCAAAGGGCAAGATCAGTACAAGACCTCCTTGGTTCAACAAATGACAATCTAATCAATCAAAGAGAAGTTTCATAGGTGGAGCTATGGCTAGCCATGAGTAAGAAGGGCATACTGTGAATCATACTTAGCATGCATAAAACCATAAATGAAACAAGAAAACAATATTCTTAAGTTATTAAAGAGCAATCAAGGATTCTTTAATGTGACTAAGAATGAAGGAAACATGGAAGCTATAAAGAAACAGGAAATTTGAGGTGCCTCCAAAGGCATGTCTCAAATTTATTCTATACTATCTTATAGAAAGAAAGAACATGGAATTATGAATGAAAACAAGGAAACAAAACAAAGAGAGAGACACTGTACCATTCTACCAAGTCATGGAATCCAACAACAATCCTCTTTCATCACCCAAAAACATCCAAGAAACTATCCAAAAGCATGAGACAAGTGTTTCTTCCAAAGCTTATATGACCATATATTGCTTCTATTCATCAAGTTCAGCCTTGTTTACTATGATAGCCTTTGGAATATATAGGCCAAAGTGAGGAAAACCTCTTAGTTCAACTTGCAATCTCATTGGCCTATCCAAAATATCTGATTTTGTCCTTGAGGCTTTGCAAAGCCCAAGGCACAAAATATCTAATAAAATATCTCAAAAAATGCTAAAAAAGGGAAATATATTGACTTTTCATAACTTATCATGTACAAAAATAGCTAAACGCACATGAAGAAAAGTCACTTTTGAAAGGTTCAATTTTTACACAAATACTCAAAAAATACATCAGCAGAAATTCCCCTGACTTGCCGAAAAATTTTGGAGGCCTTACCGATGTCGAAACGAGGCCCATGATAGCTCGTTAGAAATATATGAATGTCTATTTTCTGAAATTTTTTATTTTTCTCCCAACTGACCAAGAGAAGTCCTCCAAAAATATACCTGTGTGTAAAAACCCAAAAAATAGGCCTTGCTGATAAACGAGGCAGAGTGTACAAAAAGCGAGTTTTTTTCACCATTTTGGGGGAGCAAATGATCTTCAACTGATCTAAAAATCACTGAGTATATGCCTCTAAAATCATGGAATCCAATGACACCATTTTCATCCTTTGAGGATGCCCCCAAACTGAAATGGCGATGCCCATGAGTTTTAGCCAAAAACCCAAAAAATGTCAAAAAACCAAAATTTGTCGAATTTCGCCCAAATTTGGCAAGCATGACCCTCAAGGGTTTTCAGAAACATGCTGTGAAGCTGAGGCCAAAATTTGGAGCTTTGAGGTTTCTTTCCTCAATTTTGGTGTCGGGTGCCTCTTTTGAGCTTCCTTGAGTTTTTCCTAAGTGACCTTCAATTTCCTTCGGGAAAACTGATTCAGCTTTTTGTAATGCCCAGTAATCTTCCGTTGAAGGTCCAAGTCTCTATTTTCCTTCTCCAACTTCTTCTCCAAGTGATCATTAACCCTCTCAATCCATGCTTCTCGATTGTTCTCTATCTCTTATGTGAACAATGTAGTGAGAGGGGTAGATTGGAGAAGGGCATCTTCTTCTTCCTTTTGTTTCTCAAGGGATCTTTTGAACCCCATGGTTCTTGGCCTCTTTTTCCTGGACTGATCTTCATCTTCGCTCTCATTGAACTCACCAATGAGTTCTTCCAATCTCACTTGTGCTTTGGAGGCCTCTTTTTTGTATTTGATGGCTCGTGTCTCATATACAACCATATGGACACTCATCTATTTGTTTTGAATTTGAAAAAAGTGATTGAAGTTTCTAGCCCTCTCAAGATCAGTACTCAAAGCATCAATTTGGTTTTCTCTATTGATTAAGAGAGTTTCAAGGATTTGGGCTTCATTGTCGCTATCATCACTTTGAATTTGAATTATGTTGAAGTCCCTCTCCTTTTCATGGCTTCTCTCTTATTTTTCCTTTCCTTTGCTTTGGGTGGCTCTTTTAGTCTTCCTCCTCTTGGGCAATTCGACAATGGGCTTCTTGGGAAATTTTCCCTTGCTACGGAGGGCCCTAGTAACATTTGGAGTTATAACTCTAGGCACCCTTTTCCTTGATGTCTGGGGCTTGGCCACTTTTGGAGAAGAGAGCATGGCCCCTTGCCTAGGAGAGGCAGCTAGCACATGCTCCATTGGCTCTTTACCCTTGCTACTTTGCTCATCATTCTTGCCACTGCCTTGGATTTCTTCGTGGATGTCTTAACTGTCCTTTTGCATCTCTTTTTTAGGGTTGTCCTCCTCACTGTGTTGCACCTTTTCACCATGTTGTTGTTCCTTTTTATGAGGCTATTGTTCCTTTTTATGAGGCTGTTGTTCATCAACATGAGGCTACTCACTCTCACTGTGCTAAACCTGTTCATCATCATGTTTCTCATCATATTCATGAGACTGCTCACCCTCACTGTGCTACACATCTTTATCATTTTTCCCTTCATCATCTTCAGGATTCTGATGTTCATCATCATGTTCCTCTTCATCATGCCTTTTTTGCCCTTGCTGCTCTGTTTCACTATGATGCTGCTCATCATCATC
Organism: Pinus albicaulis; assembly: GCA_034641835.2. Taxonomy (NCBI): domain Eukaryota; kingdom Viridiplantae; phylum Streptophyta; class Pinopsida; order Pinales; family Pinaceae; genus Pinus; species Pinus albicaulis. Next base: position 272,101,294 of record CM076571.1, on the reverse strand, counting down.
TTCCTCATCATCCCCTTGCTGCCCTGTTTCATCATGATGCTACTCATCATCATCTTCCTCCTCCTGCTCATGCTCTTCTTCCTCATCATGCTCTTTTTCTTGTTTAATGGGAAATTTGAGCTTCTTGGGAATAGGCTTGCTTGAAGAAGGCGAAGGATGGTGAGTGGAAGGTGAAGGAGATGTATGAAATGAAGGGACAGTGGTGAAATCTGGATGTGTAATGAAAGTATCCCAAGAGACTTCATTCTTCTCAAGCTTATGAAGAATGATAATCTTGATGAGGGAGTGATGGAAGAGGTGGGTTGTTTGCTGAGAAGGAGGCTTTTTCTGAACAGTGGAGGCCATTTTCTCAATACTTCTATGTAGGAAGAAAGGGAGATTTAACAATTTGGCCCTCTTGAAATGCATGAGCAATCGAATATGATAGGCATAGACTCGGGAGAATCTTCCCTCGCAAGTGAAGTATTTCATGATTATCTTCATGAGGGGGGCGTAACTAGTCAATAGATATGAGAAGGGGAAAATGGATGGACATGAATCTCTATGCTCAGGCTTCAGAAAAGGCTTGTATTTTTCTGAGTCTAGGTGGCTTTGTTTAAACCACTTCTCCCTACCATAAAGGATTTTGGCGGCCTTCGAAATGGACCTTGGAGATAATTTGAAATCTAGGCCTGCCAGCTGAAAGTGCTTCTCTTGAAACCTTAAAGCACAAAGATGTGTCAAAGGGGAATAGCTCTTCACCTCTTGCACTCTTTGACAAAAATCTATACACCCAACCTCAATGAAGCTAAACAAGACTGATGGATGGGCATTCACTTCTTCAGTGGAAACAGGCTCAAATCTCTTGTGAAGGCCACTCCTACTGTCTTGCCTGGGAGGCATCTTGTTTTGAATTTTATTTGCAAAACCAAGCTGTCTCAAATGGCCTTTGGAATTTTTTTCTCAACCACACCTCTATCCTCTTTTTCAGTCACTGTTTGACCAAGACAAGCTGCTTCAAATGTTTGTGAAATTGTTCTTTAACACCAACTTTCTGCTCTTTCTAGGTCACTGATTTGTCCTCTTTTATACCAAACAACAAGTATTTGTCAAAATGAAACAATCTCAATCTTATCATTGTGTTTGGGCCAAGTCCTTTGAAAAGAGATGTTTTTGGTTTGTTATTTGAACAAGGATCCTTTGTGTTTTGACAGAAACAAAACAACCTTGTATTTAGATTAAAAAAAAAAACACCCTCCCTCAAACAATGCTTCTTCTCTTGTTCACTGGTTTCTATACAAAGGTAAACCAAACACCTTCAGCTGATTTGAAATCTTTCATAGCATATCCTTCTTTATGGAAGAATGGAAGGCATGCACTAGGTTTTCTTTTTACCATATAGAGAGGTCACTTTTTGAAGTGACAAATCATTCACACATGATCACTGTTTTCACTTTACAAAACTGTGTTCACCTTAGGATCACTGTTTCCGGTTACAAACCTTATAGTTAATTTTAATTAAACTATTAAGCAGAATTTTCAAACTAGCCATTTCAATTTGTAATTAAAAATATGTAAATTAAGGGAACTATTTTATTTCTAATCTTATTATTATAATATTATTATTAATTAATTATTTATTTATTTATTAATTTTATTTTTAAATTTTTACAATAAAATAATGTATAATAATCAATTATTGAAAAATTAAATAATTAAACTATAAAATTGAATTTTATTTTATTTAATTAGACTTTTAATTTGAATATTCAAACTAGCCGTTTTTTATTTTTATTTTTAATTATTGAACTAACCGTTTTATAGTCAAATTAGCTGATTTTAACGGTTTTCTTTCCTCTCCTACATCTATTTAAACTTAACGACTGATCTGATCTCTCACCTAGTCCCGATGATGAACCACACTGGTTGGTTCGAAACGCGTCGACTTTGTTCATGATAATGTGATTTTTACCGAAAGATTTCTGCTTAATTTAGAGGTTAATTCTGTTTTATCTGTGGGATATGACTATTCTTTAAAGGCAGTAAGGGTCCTTTAAGTTTGTTTCTAAAGTGTCCACCTATCACTTTAAAGGATTGTGACAGTCATAGCAATAAAAGAAACTCTGAGTTCGTTTAACAACACTGTCCTCTAACCACTGTCTCCCTCTTATGCTTTTTATATCACGAACTGCCTTTTCAAAACCACTGTTTAAAAAAATGTTTAAAATTGAGTTAAGACCCCCTAAGCACAGGAAAGGTTTCTCCAGCTTGACAGGGACTTTGTCTCCTTAACACTGACTTATCTCATAGTTTTTATATGATGAAATGGTTTTTAGAACACTACTTCCTTCTCACGAAAAAAGATAGCAAATGCCCCTTCAACTTTTTGAAATTTTCCAACAGGAGAAGTGGAATACCTCGAAAAAACGATTAGAAACCTTGTTTGATCGATTGGGCAGCTTCAAAGGTGCCTTTTGAGGGTTTGTTGACCGAGCGGCATGTTCATATGAAAGAGCGTCGCGCTGTGTAGAGGAGTCGGGTCAGCCTTCGGGCAAAGGCGACCGCACGCACAAAGACCGCACCAATGTTACGCCCTTATTTTTGCTTCAACGTGCCACACACTTTTCAGTAGCGACTACGTGAGCTTAAAAAGCTCCGAAGTAACCGAGGACAACTTGAAATTTCTTGCTTGGTCCAGTGAGCAGCTGTCCAGTGAGCAACTATGAGAGCAATGGTGTATGAGAGCGATGGTGAACACTTGTTTATGTCTTTTGAAACTTGCAAATGGCCTTTGCAACGGTCTATAACTACATTTAAAGTCGACAAAATTTTTTGAATTTGATTTTTGAGGGTTTGAACACCTCTTGGCATTTTTGTCTTAAAACAACATGAATCACTACTTCATTCTTTTGAGTACCTCCTTGTTCTTTTTTTTTAAATAGGAAATTCTTTTGAACTTCGTTAAAGACCTTTCACCTTGCAGCTCCTTCAAAACAACCCTTTAGACATATAAACCAACTGTCATGGTGTTCGATGGTTGATCATGCTACATTGTATAGGTTCAAAAACAAAGGTTTCTAAAAGTGCTCTTCAAGCATCAAAAAACAAAAACATCCACAGAGGCTTATGTATGTCATTCACAACAACCAACAACTAAAAGAACCTACCCATCCTCCCCTTCACAAGTGCAGTAATAAAACTACTCTTGGTCTATGTCAATAACTTGCAAGGATAGTATTTTAGGATGGGTAATTTATCTCTTTTATTTGAAACTCATTTGGAACTGTAAGTGAAAAGCTCTGCTACAAATAGTTTCCACCATCAAGGCAAACGACTAACCTTGGATTGCTAAAGTAATCCAGTCTTCAACTTTTATGGAGATATAGCGGGGGATGGTGAGCTGAAGTTAAAATGTAAACATGGGAAGGCTATCCCTTTGTTCCTCTGTGAAGGAGGTCTATAAGAAAAGTGAATTTTCATTCATTTCACAATTTTTTAGAGCAGTCCTTTTTGAAATATTTGACATACTAAAATAAATACTTTTCATCCTCAAACAATGGTGAGCCTTCTACTTGTTTATGAAGGAGGCCTATGTTTGACAAATTCCTGGGCCCTTTTCAACCCCTATTTTAACCAAATGAAGAATGTTTATGAACACATTGTTAGTGGTTTTCTTTGTATTTGATATCAGAAGTCAGTTTAAAACCAAGATTGTTTTATTTCCTTGGCCATCTACTTAACAATATTTCTTCATTCTTAATCACCCAATTAGCTTCACACTGTATTTCAATTCTGTGTTTTAACAGTGAAAATCATGTAAACACCTTTTTAAAAAACCACTGCTTTCCCTCTTCTTTTAACACCATTTTCTATTCATAATCCTTCAATTGTCTCCCACTGTCCTTAAAATCTTCCTTTCAGTCAGTGAAAACCCTATAATCAATCTTTGAGACATTTTTGTGTTAGTGGTTTTCATCTATGGGAGAAAAAGGTGTAGAACAAGTTTCTAAAGCTAATGTAGCATTATTAGCCTTGTGCCCTTAAATGAAGCCATACCTCTATCCCTGGCCCTCTGCTTATTAGATGAAGGAGGCCTTTATCACATTGCCAAACCCTCTGCTTGTAGAATGAAGGAGGTTTTCTCAGTCTTTCAACCCTTTGCTCATGTATGGAGGAGGTTTTCTCAGTCTTTCAACCCTTTGCTCATGTATGGAGGAGGTTTGCTCAGTGATGCCATTTCATCAGCTTTTAAACAGTGTTATCTTTCCTTTCACTGCCTATTCATACTTAAGCAAATGAAAATTACAAATTGACAATAAGCCATGATGGGCATTTCTCTGAGACATGTAATTCTGTTGTTCAAATACCTTTGTGCCTCTTTAGACCTCACAAGCAACTTGACCAGTATCTGCTATTCATAAATCACTAACCTTTGGACTACGTTGGCAGGAGATTATTGAAATAACTCTCTGTCCTGTGGCTGCATCCCAGGCTCAAAACCACATGAGAAGCAGTTGTCTTCTCATGTTAAGTTTAATAATGTCTTCTGGAATACTAGTACACTTCTACTCTTGAAAAAGAAATTGAAACACTGTACATCCACCTAATCTCAGTTTGACCTATGGCATATGCATTGCTGAGACGTCAAAGCTTGTAAGTGGTGTGACTTAAGGGTGTAACCAAAATTTATTTGCAGAATAGGAAGGTATTCTCGGACTCGTTGATAAAAGATAGAGGTTCTTTTGGATTTAGGATAGTTTTCCAAGGGAAAATCGTCTAAAGTGCCACTACCTAACTTAGGGGAGACTTTTTGGACAAATTTGGATTATTCTCTTTGGAGCTGATGGGAAAGCTTGTATGGTTGAGGCTAGATAGGGTTTTGAAAATGAGGTTTTGTCTTGTCATGGGCTGATTGAAAAGGTTAGGAGGGAAAAAATGTTTATGGGTGTTTTCCAGCTGGTAAATTTGACAATTTTGAGATCAGCTCCTAGAAAACTTGGCTATAACAACTAGTCGTCATCAACAAGTGAAAAATACTGATGACTAACAGTGGCTCCTTTTGGGGAGGGTAGCTCCTTTTCAGGAGGTGTCTAGAATTTCAGATCTTGGTTCTCTGAAGACTAGTGCCTTTATCCATTGGCGCAAATTTCTTTCTTCCTTGATGCTATTTCTGAAAATTGACAGCATGATTAGCATCAACGATATTTCTACCTACCCCACTATATTTCCTAACATTTTTTCTTATTTTGGGTGCATTTGGATTGGCAACCCTTTGACATAGTATTTTTGAAAAATGAAACTATCTATTTATACACTTATATCCGTCGGGAGTTCAGATTAAGCTGATGAACTCCTTTGTTTCTCTACCTATGCTAGATCGACTGTCAAGGTTAAGTTGTTTGACAAGATTTTATTCTCTAATTTAAAACATGAAATTGAAAAATGACCAAATCAGGATTAGACGGTCTGATTTTTCATGTACTTATGGCATGAAAGACAAGCTGCGCACAAATATTATTTTGCATGAAATGAAATCTAGAAAAACAAGGCTAGGATACACAATTTGTTTTTCATCCTTGCTTTCCTCTTTGGTTCTATTTTGAGCATGTGGAACCAGTATCTTCTCCTAATCTACTCTCATTGATAAGTCAAGCTTACAAAATGTTGACTATCTTTTCCTCTCACTAACTTATCAGCAAATAAATTCAAAACATGTTCAGTTATGACTAGGCTAGATAACTGAACAAGACATTTGAGCACTAGTAGCGACATTTAGACTTGCACGCTTTCAGAATAACTAATTTTTGGAACATGGGGCTTTCTTTCTATTTTTCAAACCGCCCTCTTTTTCTATTTTTCTATTGTTTTTTGAATTTTCTATTTTTTGATTTATTTTTCAAACAATGGTATATACAATGATTGAAAAAGTTTTGACTCAGAAATCTTGGAAATGGCGAAACTTAAGCATCTTATCATCATAAGGATCTCCTACCACTCTTGGTCCACTCAGCTCTTGAAAAGAAAAATTTGGAAAATTTTCTCTTTCAAGCATGACATAAGGATTCATGCATGAATCTCTGAACAACCCCGTATCTTCCTGCTGTACCTCTTTATACCTCTAATTTCCACTCCTTTTGTTGTACATCTTTTTCAAATAGTGCAGATATTCTTTGTCATTTTTGAAGTATATGATGACATCATCAAGGTATGTTAGAATACAGAAATTCAGAACTGGAAACATGGATTTTAGGAGCATATTTTTAAATATCCAATGGTTTTGCAATTCTGGGTTTGAAAATTGAACTACTTCCAGCATACTTGAAAAATTCTTTGAGTTGTTTGCTTTGAAAAGGAATTATTTGGTTATAACCTGAAACATCATCTTGCAAAGACATACAAATAAAAGCACTTATCATTGGTATATCATGGTCTTAGGCAGGAAGGATAAAATTTCTGTCACAAGGGTGTGTATTAGTGCTTCTAAAATCAAAACAGATCCTATGACCAACTATTTTATCTTTGACTATTACTGTTTGGTTCAGATTTTTCTATTTTATTTTGTCAAAGTTGTTTCTTTGAGTGATGGCAGTGGCACAGTGTTTCTCACTGTTTTCTCTGTATGAAGTAGTATTTTGAACAAGATTACAAATTCTAGCAGTTCTAAGTCTTTGTTAGAGTGACAGAATGTTAGCCAGTTCAAGTAGCTCAGGTATATTTGGACTGCAGTCATCATATTCTCTCATAAGAATTTTATCAGGCATTTTTTCTAGATTTTGAGCTGTTATGGCTATAGTCAAGGTTTCATTTGAAATGGTAGAGTTATGTGATGTTAAATCCTTAAGGTGTGGTAAGAACATTAAGCTTCTCTGCCCCTGAGTTCCAAAGAGGTTTGTGATATGTAAGTTTTCTAATGCCTCTGTTCTGAAAAATTTTCCTGATGTTACTGCTGATGTTTGCCTAAGGTTTGAGCAATTTGCTTGATAGTACATAATGGTTTGTGCTTCTTGCTCTATCCCTGTTTCAAAAGGAACACACTCTCTTTCCTCAAGACATAGCTGCTCATGATTATGATAATTTTGAGTGTCTAGTTCATCATAGAGAACTTGGGGCAGCTGATGTGGTAGGTCTTAGTTTGTTTCAAATCCTTTTGATTGTTCTTCAATGTCCTCATCAGTGTGTAAAATGAAAGAGTTCAGATCAAAATGCATTGAGTACATCAGGATGTTATCTGGCCTTTCTTGGCTGCTGATCATATATTTCATGTGTGATTCTCAATAGAGTATTCTAGTTTGGTCAAACACAGGAATAGTGGCGTAGGACATATCAAGTTGAATATTTCCTTGAAGCTTAGCTCCCCAAGATCTGGATAAAAGCATTCCATACTTGGGAGGGATGTCTACTACCACTAAATCCATGATCAGATGTTTTGCAACTACTTGGGCCAAACTGAAACAAAGATCTTTGATCAAGCCTAGACATTTGACTCTACTTGAATCAAATGAATATAAGTCTTTATAAGGTCTTGTGATCTCTAGGCCTAATCTTTCCATCACAACCTTCGACATGAGATTATGTGAGGCCCCGGAATCTAGCATGGCATTGTGTAGGATTTGGTCATGGATATTCAGACTGATGTAAAAGGGAAGAGTGGTTCCTTCTTGGAATTTCCCTTCTATTTTTGGACCAAACAACACTTCAGGAGTGTCATCAGCTAGATTAAGGGTGTTTGCATCATTTCCTATATTCAGGACCTTTAACACTTGAAATTTATAAGAGCTTTGGGCGATAAGTTCAGTGAGGGGCATGGTAATCTTTATTTTGGTGATTTCTCCCTCAAAACTGAAAGGTGTTTGTAGTTTAGACAGGTTTGCTTCAGTTTTTTCAGCCATGACTTTCTCTATGTTCTGAGTTTGCTAACTTTGTTTTAGGATTTTGTTTGACACAACCATCTCGGGAATCTTTATGGAGGTACTAGGAGTATCTGAGCCAAGACTTGTTTGAATAACTTTATCTTTGTTTTGGTCAGTTTTCTTGACCATGATTTTGTTGCTATCCACTTCTTTTTTAAGGATGGTATCAGGGGTTCTAGGAGTGTCTGAGTTACCTTTCTTGGATTTGTGTTGGTTTTTTCTGTTTCTAAGGTCATACTACCTATGAGCTTCTACTGTGGCATTCTGAAAATCTATGGCAGGATCTTCAGGATCTTCATAGTTGGTTTCATCTTGATTCGGAGAGAAGAACGCTTGTTCTTCTTCTGTGAGGTAAACCTCACTCTCGTTATCAGAACCTATGAGGTTCAAATGATTTTCATCAATGGGTTTTGTATCCCTATCATCTTCTTCCACATAATTTTCATTAAAGGGTGGCCTAATTTTTTGGTCGCTTTCCCTTGGTTTGTTTTGAGGCTATTCCCTCCTAAAATTTTGGTTCCGGTTTCTATTTGGAGGGTTTGGCTGGTTGTCCCTAAGAGGGGTCTTTTCACTAATATTTTCCCACATTTTGGCCATGGACCTAACCAAGTCATCTATTCTAGGATCTAAGGAAGTGGATGAAGTGGAGACATCATCCCAGTATGTGACTTTCCTTTCTGATCTAGTCCTAACTCTTTTTTCTGCTAAGTTGGCTTCTGCACTTATGGCCACTTTTTGCATTTCCTCTAAGGTAGGGGGGTCCTTGTCTCTTGGTTGATAATTAATGTCTGGGTCAAAGCCTTCGGGGAAATTTTCCAAGGCTGAGCCAAGTGGAGGTTTGAAGTGAGGCGGGAGAGCGTTATACACATTTTTGAACCTAGTGCAGTATCCTTGGACACTTTCCCCATTTTCCCGTTTTAGATTGTTATATTCTGACAGGATTTGAATGGGGTTCTTTCTGATTTCCCACTTATTTATGAAGGTTTGGTAGAGTTCTGGGAGGTCATGGATGTTGTTTGGAGCTAAGCTCTTAAACCATTTTTTGGGTTCTCCACCCAAGCTTTGGGTGAACATCCTCATTCTGGTGGTCTCATCTTCTATTTCCATGTATTCAAAGGCATCGCTAATCCTATCTACATGTTGTTGAGCTGTGGTAGTCTCAACTTCGGTAAAGTGCGAGATTTTGGATTGATAGTCATTTTGTAAGGGAGCCAAAGGTTGTGGCAACACCAAGGGTGCATACCAGGCTGCCATGGCAGGAGCTGATGGATGATGTACAAAATGAGGGCTTGCAGGATGAGCTGAGGTGGTTTGAACAGTAGTGGTTTGGATGGGTGTGTCGGATGTACTTGGGCTAGTGATCTGATTTTGAGAAGATCTGGGGTGGTAGGAGCCAAAGTGATGGAGAAGCTAAAAGTCTACAGGTGTAGTAGGTAAGGCTTCTATACTAGGACTCTATGGCAGATCTAGGGGCTCAAGATAGTCAAAGTCTATCTTACTTTGTGACTTGCTTCTAAAAAGGGATTTTGATGATTTTAAGTCAAATGGGGAATCCTGCAAGGCTGTGAGGTGTTCAGGTATTGATCTTGCTTTACAGATGGACCTATCAGAATCTAAATTGTCAGTTTCGGAAGCTTTCCACAAAATCTTCTCTAGGTCATCTACTATGATAGGGGGATTTGGGTCTAGATGAGATCTGGTGTTGATTCTTCGTGAAGCCAGATTTCGAATCTAGAGTTTACAGAGGATGGTATTTGTGATTCTTTCGGATGGATGGCCTCTCTAGGGTTTTACTAATGTGAAGGATGGTCAAAAAAAAAAGATGGACTAGTGGAGTCGCCAGGTGGATTTCTATGAGAACTATGGTCCACCACAAACACTATCAAAGAGGCTTTCAGGAAAAAAAATTATAGCAAACTTTGAGATGAAAAATTGCAAAGAAGAGTGATTCACTTGGTTTCAATAGTTTGCTAGGTTGTATGGACAAGCTAATGGTTCTTTTTGGCAAGAAAATTTCTACTTATCTCCTATGTTTAGGTGAAGTCTTCTGAATCACTATGTTATACTTAGTTTGCCACTGATTATAGAGTTTTCACCATAAGTTTTAAGTTTTGGAAAGGATGAGTTAACAAAAAGGTATGGTTTATGAATTTTTTGGTTTTTTTATGGAGTTTTTAGGCCTACTGGAGGCTAGTGGAGTTGCCAGGTGGAACTTGGTTGTTTTTGTAAAGATGTAGCTATGGTCCACCACCAGTAACTAGGAAAACTCCAATCTGGGAATGTTTTGGGATTTTTTGAGTTTTATGTACAGCTTATGGTTTATTAGAGTGTTCTAAACATGTTTCATCACTTTTCTAGGGTGGTTAAAACAAAAAGATTTTACTCTAAATGATTCTATGGACTGATTTCCTGTTTAAATGTTTAAATACTAATGAATCTACAAGATTTTGATAGACTGTTATGTACTCAGTTAGTCCCACCGTGATCGCCATTATGTTAGGGAGCGGTGGGATAAGTTGATTGGATAGTATTCTAAAATTAGCAAATTAGTAAGGCCTACTGGAGTCTAGTGGAGTCACCAGGTGGATTTTTAGTTGTTTTGAAGGTATATGTGTATGGTCCATCGCCAATATTGACAAAAACCAATCTAAGGATGTTTTGGGTTTTTCTGAGTTTTAAGTAGCCTTTAGGTTTGGAAAAGTTTCCTATAACTAATTCATCATTTTGCTAAGATGGTGAAGGAGCTAGCTTCTACTCTTCGGACAACACTTAATTTTTTCTAAGTTTGAATGAAACTTCAAGAGTTACTAAGGAGTACTTAGATTGTCACTAACTCAGAAGGTCCCACCGTGATCGCCATTATGTTAATGAGTAGTGGGATAAGTCAATCAGATAGTATTCTTAAGGCTGCTGGAATGTTTAGGGAATCTAAGTTTGTTTATTACTCAGGGTCCCACCGTGATCGCCATTATGTTAGTGTCCCGTGATTTGGCTGATTGGCAAGCCAAATGACAGTGTAACATCAAACCAATCTTTGGATCCCAAGGACCTAGCCTTCCTGGACTCAGAGAGGGCTCTCTCTATTTGTGTAAGGGATATCTGTGTGTTTGCTTATTGTATTCTTGATTTTAGGCTAGTTATGAAGTATGGTTTTTGGTTTTGGTTTTTAGGTTGTGAGGGGTGAACTGATCAAAGACATAAGATAGGTAAAAATATTTTAGATCAACTGGGCTATGGGGTTGAAAAGGTCAAGAAATCATTTAGGTGGTGATACAAGGTTGTTGAAGGGCTGATTTGATTCGAGGTAAAATGGATCTTTGGGCAAAATGGAGTGAGATGGACATTAAATTTGTGAGTAACCAAGGATATCAAGCATAAATAGTTTAATAGCTGACATAAACATGGTAGGGGTAACCATTAATCATGAGAAATGTAACTATAAACAGATCAATGCATAGAAATAAATATTCAAGCCATGCATAGAGATATATGACTCTCTAACTTTAGGAAATGACTATCAAACTTTGGGGAAATACACTTAAGACAAACAAAAAACTCAAATCACTATGAAGGAACACGTAAACATAGTACTTCAAGCTATTGGGCACTTTGAAAACAAGATTACATAGTTTTAGGCAAAGGGAAAGATCAATACAAGACCTCCTTGGTTCAACAAATGAAAATCTAATCAATCAAAGAGAGGTTTCATAGGTGGAGCTATGGCTAGCCATGAGTAAGCAGGGCATACCATGAATCATACTTAGCATGCATAAAACCATAAATGAAACAAGCAAACAATATTCTTAAGTTATTAAAGAGCAATCAAGGATTCTTTAATGTGACTAGGAATGAAGAAAACATGGAAGCTATAAAGAAACAGGAAATTTGAGGTGCCTCCAAGGGCATGTCTCAAATCTGTTCTCTATTGTCTTATAGCAAGCAAGAACATGGAATTATGAATGAAAAATTAAGAAACAAAATAGAGAGAGAGACACTATACCATTCTACCAAGTCATGGAATCCAACAACAATCCTCTTTCATCATCCAAAAACATCCAAGAAACTATCCAAAAGCATGAGACAAGTGTTTCTTCCAAAGCTTATATGACCATATATTGCTTCTATTCATCAATTTCAGCCTTGTTTACAATGAAATCCTTTGGAATATATAGGCCAAAGTGAGGAAAACCTCTTAGTTCAACTTGCAATCTCATTGGCCTATCCAAAATATCTGATTTTGTCCTTGAGGCTTTGTAAAGCCCAAGGCACAAAATGTCTAATAAAATATCTCAAAAATGCTAAAAAGGGAAATATGTTGACTTTTAATAACTTATCATGTACAAAAATAGCTAAACTCACATGAAGAAAAGTCACTTTTGAAAGGTTTAATTTTTACAAAAATACTCAAAAAATACATCAGCAGAAAGTTCACTGAATTGCCGACAACTTTTGGAGGCCTTCCCGATGTCGAAATGAGGCCTGTGATGGCTCCTTGGAAAGCTCTGAGTGTCTACTTTCTGAAAATGTTTAGTTTTATCCAAAATTACCACTATAAGTCCTCCAAAAATAGGTCTGTGTGTAAAAACCCAAAAAAATAAGCCTTGCTGATAAACGGGGCAGAGTGTGGAAAAAGCGAGTGTTTTTCACCATTATGGGGGAGAAAATGATATTCAATTGATCTAAAAATCACTGAGTATATGCGCCTAAAATTATGGCATCCAATGACACCATTTTCATCCTGTGAGGATGCCCCAAACTGAAAAGGCGATGCCCATGAGTTTTTGCCAAAAACCCAAAAATGACAAAAAACCAAAATTTGTCGAATTTTGCCTAAATTTGGCGAGCATGCCCCTCAAGGGTTTTCAGAAACATGCTGTGAAGCTGAGGCCAAAATTTGGAGCTTTGAGGTGTCTTTCCTCAATTTTCGTGTCGGGCGCTTCCCTTTAGCCTCCTTGAGTTTTTCCTGAGCGATCTTCAATTTCCGTCGGGCAAACTGATTGAGCTTTTTATAATGCCCAGTCATCCTCCGTTGAAGGTCCAAGTCTCTATTTGCCTTCTCCAATTTTTTCTCCAAGTGATCATTAACTCTCTCAATCAATGCTTCCCAATTGTTCTCTATCTCTTGTTCGAACAATGTAGTGAGAGGGGTATATTGGAGAAGGGCATCTTCTTCTTCCTTTTGTTTCTCAAGGGCCTTTTTGAGCCCCATGGTTCTTGGCCTCTTTATCCTGGACTGATCTTCGCCTTCGCTCTCATTGAACTCACCAATGAGTTCTTCCAATCTCACTTGTGCTTTGGAGGCCTCCTTTTTGTATTTGATGGCCCGTGTCTCATATACCGCCATATGGACACTCATTTGTTTTTTTTGAAATTTCTAGCCCTCTCAAGATCAGTCCTCAAAGCATCAATTTGGTTTTCTCTATTAATCAAGAGAGTTTCAAGGATTCGGGCTTCATTGTCACTATCATCACTTTGGATTTGGATGATGTTGAAGTCCCTCTCCTTTTCATGACTGCTCTCTTCTTTCTCCTTTCCTTTGCTTTGGGTGGCTCTTTTAGTCTTCCTCCTCTTGGACAGTTCGACAATGGGCTTCTTGGGAAATTTTCCCTTGCTATGGAGGGCCCTAGTCACATTTGGAGTTACAACTCTAGGCACCCTTTTCCTTGATGTATGGAGCTTGGCCACTTTTGGAGAAGAGAGCATGGCCCCTTGCCTAGGAGAGGCAGCTAGCACATGCTCCATTGGCTCTTTACCCTTGCTACTTTGCTCATCATTCTTGCCACTGCCTTGGATTTCTTCGTGGATGTCTTAACTGTCCTTTTGCATCTCTTTTTGAGGGTTGTCCTCCTCACTATGTTGCACCTTTTCACCATGTTGTTGTTCCTTTTTATGAGGCTATTGTTCCTTTTTATGAGGCTGTTGTTCATCAACATGAGGCTGTTGTTCATCAACATGAGGCTACTCACTCTCACTGTGCTAAACCTGTTCATCATCATGTTTCTCATCATATTCATGAGACTGCTCACCCTCACTGTGCTACACATCTTTATCATTTTTCCCTTCATCATCTTCAGGATTCTGATGTTCATCATCATGTTCCTCTTCATCATGCCTTTCTTCCCCTTGCTGCTCCGTTTCACTATGATGCTGCTCATCATCATCTTCCTCATCATCCCCTTGCTGCCCTGTTTCATCATGATGCTGCTCATCATCATCTTCCTCCTCCTGCTCATGCTCTTCTTCCTCATCATGCTCTTTTTCTTGTTTAATGGGAAATTTGAGCTTCTTGGGAATAGGCTTGCTTGAATAAGGTGAAGGATGGTGAGTAGAAGGTGAAGGAGATGTATGAAATGAAGGGACAATGGCGAAATCTAGATGTGTGATGAAAGTATCCCAAGAGACTTCCTTCTTCTCAAGTTGATGAAGAATGATAATCTTGATGAGGGAGTGATGGAAGAGGCGGGTTTTCTACTGAGAAGGAGGCTTTTTCTGAACAGTGGAGGCCATTCTCTCAATACTTCTATGTAGGAAGAAAGGGAGATTTAACAATTTGGCCCTCGTGAAATGCATGAGAAATTGGATATGATAGGCATAGACTCAGAAGAATCTTCCCTCGCAAGTGAAGTATTTCATGATTATCTTCATGAGGGGGGCGTAACTAGTCAATAGATATGAGAAGGGGAAAATGGATGGACATGAATCTCTATGCTCATGCTTCAGAAAAGGCTTGTATTGTTCTGAGTCTAGGTGGCTTTGTTTAAACCACTTCTCCCCTACATAAGGGATTTTTGTGGCCTTGGAAATGGACCTTGGCGAGAATTTGAAATCTATGCCTACCAGCTGAAAGTGCTTCTCTTGAAACCTCATATCACAAAGATGTGTCAAAGTGGAATATCTCTTCACCTCTTGCACTCTTTGAAAAAAATCTAGACACCCAACCTCATGGAAGTTAAATAAGACTGATGGATGAGCATTTACCTCTTCAGTAGAAACAGGCTCAAACCTCTTGTGAAGGCCACTCCTACTGTCTTTTCTGGGAGGCATCTTGTTTTGAATGTTCTTTGCAAAACCAAGCTATCTCAAAAGGCCTTTGGAATGTTTTCTCAAGCATGCACCCTATCCTCTTTGTCAGTCACTGTTTTACCAAGACAAACTGCTTCAAATGTTTTGTGAAATGGTTCCCCAACACCAACTTTGTGCTTTTTCTAAATCACTGATCTGTCCTCTTTTATTACAAACAACAAGTATTTGTGAAAATGAAATGAACTAAATCTTATCACTGTGTTTGGTCCAAGTCCTTTGAAAAGAGATGTTTGTGGTTTGTTATTTGAACAAGGATCCTTTTTGTTTTGACAGAAACAAAACAGCCTTGTATTTAGATAAAAATAAAACAACACCCTCCCTCAAACAATGCTTCTTCTGTTGTTCACTGGTTTCTATAAAAAGTTAAACCAAACACCTTCAGCTAATTTGAAAGCTTTCATAGCATATCCTGCTTTATGGAACAATGGAAGGCATGCACTAGGTTTTCTTTTTACCGTACAGAGAGGTCACTTTTTGAAGTGACAAAGCATTCACACATTATCACTATTTTCACTTTACAAAACTGTGTTCACCTTATGATCTTTGTTTCCCTTTACAAACCGTGTTTTCACCTTAGATTTGCATACAAAGGTTAATTTTTTTTTATCTGTGGGATATGACTATTCTTTAAAGGTAGTAAGGGTCCTTTAAGTTTGTTTTTAAAGCATCCACCTATCATTGTAAAGGAGTGTGACAGTCATAGAAACAAAATAAACTCTGAGTTCGTTCAACAACACTACCCTCTAACCACTGTCTCCCTCTTATGCTTTTTATATGACAAAATGCCTTTTCAAAACCACTATTTAAAAAACTGTTTAAATTGAGTTGAGACCCCCTAAGCACAGGAAAGATTTCTCCAGCTTGACAGGGACTTTGTCTCCTTAACACTGACTTATCTCACAATTTTGATATGATGAAATGGTTTTTAGAACACTACTTTCTTCTCACGAAAAAAGACAGCAAACACCCATTCACCCTTTTGAAATTTTCCAAGAGGAGAAGTGGAATACCTTGAAAAAATGCTTAGAAACCTTGTTTGATCGATTGGGTAGCTTCAAAGGTGCTTTTTGAGGGTTTTTTGACTGAGCGGCATGTTCAGATGAAAGAGCGTCGTGCTATGTAGAGGAGTCAGGTCGGCCTTCTGGTAAAGGTGACCGCGTGCACAGGCGCATCGCGCCAACGTTACAGCCCTTTGTATTTTTGCTTTTGAACGTGCCACGCACTTTTCCAGGCGTGCCGCGTGGGCTTAAAAGCCTGAAAACTCTACAAATTTGCTTGAAATTTCTTTCTTGGTCTGGTGAGAAGCTATGAGAGCGATGGTGAACACTTGATTATGTCTTTTGAAACTTGCAAATGGCCTTTGCAACGGTCTATAACTCTATTTAAAGTTGACAAGCTTTTTTAATTTTCTTTGTGAGGGTTTGAATGCCTCTTGGCCTTTTTGTCTTAAAACAACATGAATCACTGCTTTATGCTTTTGAGGACCTCCTTGCTCTTTTTTAAAACAGGAAATTCTTTTGAACTTCATTAAAAACCTTTCACCTTGCAGCTCCTTCAAAACATCCCTTCAGACATATAAACCAACTTTCATGGTTTTCGATGGTTGATCATGCCACATTGTATAGGTTCAACAACATAGGTTTATAAAACTGCTCTTCAAGCATCAAAAACAAAACATCCACAGAGGCTCATGTGTGTCAATCACAACAATCAACAACTATAAGAACCTGCCCATCCTTCCCTTCACAAGTGTATTAATAAAACTACTCTTGGTTTATGTCAATAATTTGCAAAGGTTGGTATTTTAGGATGGGTAATTTATCTCTTTTATTTGAAACTCTTTTGAAACTGTAAGTGAAAAGCTCTACTGCAAATATTTTCCACCATCAAGGAAAATGACTAACTTGGATTGCTAAAGTAATCCAGTCTTCAACTTTTACGAAGATACAGCAGGGGATGCTGAGCTGAAGTTAAAATGTAAACATGGGAAGGTTGTCCCTTTGTTCCTCTGTGAAGGAGGTCTATAAGAACAGTGAATTTTCATTCATTTCACCATTTTTGAGAGCAGCCCCTTTTGAAATCTTTGCCATACTGAAATAAATACTTTTCATCCTCAAACTGTGGTGAGCCTTCTACTTGTTTATGAAGGAGGCCTGTGTCTGAAAAATGCTTGGTCCCTTTTCAACCCATGTTTTAACCAAATGAAGAATGTTTATGAACACACTGTTAGTGGTTTTCTTTGTATTTGATAGCAAAATTCAGTTTAAAACCAAGATTTTTTTACTTCCTTGGCCATTTTCTTAACAACATTTCTTCATTCATAATCACCCAATTAGCTTCACACTGCATTTCGATTCTGTGTTTTAACAATGAAACTCATGTAAACACATTTTTAAATCACTATTGCTTTCCCTCTACTTTTAACACCAATTTCTATTCAGAAGCCTTTAATTGTCTCCTACTGCCCTTAAATTCTTCCTTTTAGTCAGTGAAAAACCCTATAATCAATCTTTGAGACATACTGTGTTAGTGGTTTTCATCTATGGGAGAACAAGGTGTAGAACAAGTTTCTAAAGCTAATTGTAGCATTATTAGCCTTGTGCCCTTAAATGAAGCCTTACCTTTGTCTCTGGCCCTCTACTTATTAGATGAAGGAGGCCTTTACCACATTTCCAAACCCTCTGCGTGTAAAATGAAGGAGGTTTTCTCAGTCTTTCAACCCTCTGCTCATGTATGGAGGAGGTTTTCTCAGTATTTCAACCCTCTGCTCATGTATGGAGGAGGTTTTCTTAGTGATGTTATTTCATATGCTTTCCAACAGTGTTATCTTTCCTTTCACTGCCTATTCATACTTAAGCAAATGAAAATGACAAATTGACAAATAAGCCATGATGGGCATTTCTCTGAGACATGTAATTCTGCTGTTCAAATACCTTTGTGCCTCTTTAGACATCACGAGCAACCTGACCAGTATCTGCTATTCATAAATTACTAACCTTTGGACTGTGTTTGCAGGAGCTTAATGAAATAACTCTCTGTCCAGTACTTGCATCCCAGGCTCAAAACCACATGAGAAGTAGTTGTCTTCTCATGTTGAATTTAATAAAGTCTTCTGGAACACTGGTACACTTCTACTCCTGAAAGATCCATTGAAACACTGTAAATCCACCTAATATCAGTTTGACCTATGGCATATGCATTTCTGAGACATCAAGGCTTGTTAGTGGCGCGACCTAAGGTTGTAATCAAGCTTTATTTGCAGAATAGGAAGGTCATCTAGGACTAGTTGGTAATAGATAGAGGTTATTTTTTCTTTAGGATAGTTTGCCAAAGGAAAATCGCCTAAAGCACCACTACCTAACTTAGGGGAGACTTTTTGGATAGATTTGGAGTTTTCTCTTTGGGGCTGATGGACAAGCTTGTATGGTTGAGGCTAGATAGGGTTTTGACAATGAGGCTTTGTCTCGTCATGGGCTGATAGAAAAGGCTAGGAGGGAAAAAATGTTTATGGGTGTTTTCCAGCTGACAAATTTGACATATTGGAGATCGGATGCTAGAAAACTTGGCTTTAAGAACTAGTCCTCATCAACAGGTGAAAAATACTGATGACTGACACCATGAACTTAATTCTTGTCTTGAGCAAGATCAGTTGCAAGAGATGCAGCAAGGGTGGAGCTACAACACTCCAACATGGGATTTTGGCATTGAGCATGTAAAAGAGGAGAATGATGATGTGACAGATACTTCATTTCATAATTTCACAGCGTTGTCATTGTTGGGGAGCCTAGATCCTTATTGGGAATCCCAACTCCTAATGGAATATTCCAAGAACCTCTTCACATGTAAGATTATTGATGGGCAAGTGATGGATTGGAGGTATAAATTAGTTGATGGGGTCATTTATTTCCATGATCAAATCTACTTAACTAAAGATTCCAAGCTCAAGTGTAAACTACTTAATGCAGCCTATGAAATCTTTCTTTCTAAACCCACTAGTTTCATTAGAACATACCATACTATCTTAGATGGATTCATGTGGGAAGAATTCAAAGAGGAGATGCACTCTCATATGAGGAAGTGCATGGATCATTTGTTGGTTGAGGAGGAACATAGCTCTTGGAAAGAGTTATTGTCACTACCTCCTTACTCATTAGGTGTAAGAAGGAGCTCATCCATGAGATACCTCACTGATTTGAACCAAGTGTATGGTAATACTTTTATTTTTTAACATCATAATGTATCTAATATATGCTTGTATTTTCTTAACACTCATGTACAGGGCTTGGCTCCAAGAGGGGGAACCTTTTCTTATGGGCTTCATGGGCCACTTTGGGCCATGAACAATAGTGATGTTGGTCATTCCTTGGAAGATCTTCGAGATATGATGTACTCTTCATGGTGTGATTCATTAACACTAACCATCATACACCTTCTCCAAGCATGCAAGAAGGATGGGGAAGAAAACAAATGTTGGGAAAAACACTTGTCATATCATATCATATGGAAGTTAGGAGTAAAACTGTGTTGGTTGCACTTGAGGGATCATTGTCCTTCTCCATTATTACATATGGCAGCTAGCATGACTCTAATTATAATTCCCTATGCTGAAAATGTTATTATATTTGTAGAGGACATTGTTGGAGGAGAGACACATTGGTTGGATGTGTCCTTGAGGGAAGAAATTTCCCACACTTTTTGCACTACATGTTTCAAGGGGATCATGGGAAAAGATATGGCTACCATAGAAGATCACTTGTTTCTTTATGAGGTAGGCCATATGATTGTTTGGAGCACTTGGGACATACCTCTCATGAGCATTTGGGAGGATATTTTCTATGAATTACCAAGCTAGGAGGTGATTCATTTCATTTGGATGATAGCATGGAGATGGGAGTCCTTAATTGATGATGAAATTCCCCATGATTTTCATCACTTCTATCTTGAGGAGGCCATTTATAGACAAGAAAGTTTCCACATATACCTTCCATTCTTTCATGATGAGATCCATTTGGTTTATTCACCAAAGGCCAACTTGCACACTTGGGAGGAACTATTGGGATACAGAATTATTGCAGAATATCTGAAGCAATGGTGGATAATGTTGGATGAGGAGGCCCCAAGAGGAAGAGGGGAGATTTTTCAACACCCTTGTAGTTTCTTGAGGACAAGAAACAATTGGGAGGGGAAGACTGTAATCCTAAATTAGCATACAGCTAATAGGAATATTAATTTTGCTTTTAAAATCTAGTTAGATGAATAAATGGGTAAGGAAGCTCATAAGTTGCTTAAGTAAGAATAAAATCCCTCATAATGTAAAAAGGGATCATGTTAATAACCAGATCAAGCATCCACATGTGTGAACAGGGTCTGAAATGTGTGGAAAAATTCAAGTTTGACCAAGTCAACAACATTATTATATGAGGATTGGATCCTCAATAAAGACAGCTCAGTGTGAATGAAGATCAATCTAGCTAGTCAAAATGAAGACACCTTGAGTGTGAAAAGAAATAAAGCATGAATATCCAGTCAAGGTTGACTAAATCAGACAACACTATAAATATATGATAAATACTAATGGATACAGCATAATTTTGGTGGAGGAGCCTTTTCATGGAAGCAACCTCATAATTGGGTGGGACCCTTGGTGAGGAAGCTCATAAACTATATAATGGAGGGGATGGAAACCATATGGGGCATGATTGAATATTATATTTTGTATGTGGTTTGTTTATACTTTCTGCATCCATTGGCTATTTAGCTAAGTTTTCTGCACTATTTATCGCAAGGGTTTTCTCATGCGGGAATTCCCCACTCTTGCTTGGAGATCTTGTTTAATAAATATGAGGAGAGAATTTTGTGCTATATTTTCCGCTACCTGGTGTTAGGCCAAGCATTCACCTTCAGAAAAATTGTAGTCCCTTTCAGAAACTACGTTATTTCTTAAGGTATTGTAGTGGAGGGGTTTAATCCCTTGTATTTTGAGCTAGTTTCCCTTAAGGAGGTTCATTCTACTTCCCAGAAAGCTAGTAGGAGAGTCTACTGCCATTTATTTGCATGATCAGCCATATTTATGTATTTCTTCAGCCATATAGCATGATTCATCCATATATCTACAGCAGATAATTTCATGTATATCATTTCTGTCAAGA
This sequence comes from Pinus albicaulis, assembly GCA_034641835.2. NCBI lineage: Eukaryota > Viridiplantae > Streptophyta > Pinopsida > Pinales > Pinaceae > Pinus > Pinus albicaulis. The sequence continues at coordinate 272,080,173 of CM076571.1, read as the reverse complement.
AACCCTTCCCGGGTCATCTTGGATCTATGTAAAAGAGGCTAGATCTTTGTTTTTGTGCCTCATTGATTAATATAATAGTAGATCTGATTTTTCTTTATATTTTTGAACATAAACCCTCTATAAATTGTGTTGTCACTTTATGCAGTAATTTTTGTTGCAGTAAATCTTGGGGTTTTCAGTGTTTTGGGGATGTTTTGAGCATGGGAGGCCTATTTAACTAGGCAAAAGTTATTTGTTTCTGATTTCCTCTCAGATATAGTTGCTATAATGTCAGATCTAAAGGATCCATGGGTTTCATTTTTCTGTTAATGCTTATATTTCTGAAAAATGTGTTTTATGTGCATAAATTGTTGAGTTTTCCCATTTGGGAATATTACATAAAATTTTGGAATATTACAGTCCTCCCCTCCAAAATGTTGCTTTTCCTCAAGAAACTGCAAGGATATGTCAAAATTATCTCTCCTTCCTCTTGTAGCCTCCTCATCAAATAGTCCCTACCACTGCTCAAAATAATCTGCAATAAATCTGCCCCCCAATGGTTCCTCCCAAGTATGCAAAACCAAATGGCTCACATCATGAGAAAGTGGAAGGTGTAAGTGGAAACCTTCTTGTTGTTCAATGGCCTCCTCAAGGTAAGTGAGATTATGAAAATTGGGGATCTCCATCCTAATAAGAGACTCCTATACCCATGCTATCATCCAAATGAAATGAACCATCCTAGGTAGCTCATCAAAAAAATCCTCAACCCTCGGTTTATGCAATGTTTTGGGGCTGTATGGAGAGATTAGATTTTTCCACCCATGTTGTTTCTCTCTCCATTTATGATATGTATGGGGCTACTACTGATATTGGGCTGAAATATTATGGTCTCCAAGAATGTCCCAATTTACCCCACCAATCAAAACATCCATGAAGTGCCTCTCCCAAGAACTCAAGTTCTCCAAATGGCTCCTCCCACATGAAGACAAGAGATGTAGTGTGGAAATCATGGCTGGCCCATTGTTTCTCCTAAAACATGCAACATATGTAGTATGGATAATCATACTCCCAATGGGCACCTCCAACTCGTGTGCCATCCTCCCAACAAAGCTTCCCATAAGAATGAGAACATCATCAATATATGGAAGCAAAAACAAATAAAAACAAGTTTCCATATGACAATCGGGAGGTGGATCATAGTCCCACATGTGGAACCAGTGAAATGCATCCCATGCCTACCTCAAAACAAAGTATAACAAGTGTACTTTCATCCACTTGTTTCCACTTTTTGCTTCCACAATCATCCTACAAGATGGGATCATAAAAGTAAAATTGGGTGCCAATGGTGCACACCAAGAATCATGTGGCTTTTCCCACAAACCACTAATAGAATGGTTAACATCAATGTTTCAAATGGCCTCAAGTACATCACAATAAAATATACAAGAAGGAATGATCCTCCTTGGTACAATATGTTTCTCACAAAATTTAAAGCAGTGAAAATCATAACGCATAAGTGTACATCCTCTACTATGTACCTTGGTCATTGAGCTGAAATGGCTTAATTAAAAGTTTTCCCTCACTCTCAATGAGTAGGGAAGTGGTTGTGACAACCTCTCCATCATCATCCAAGCTATGCATCTCTCCATATGATTATATACATCCTGCTGAATGCCCTCCCAAGTGAACTCCTCCATCAAGGAATGATATGCATCAAAGTGCATGGAAAGAAAGCCCACATGTGTTGCATGTAAAAGATTCTCCTTGAGCTCAAAAGCTATAGTTAAGAAGACTCTGCCATAAGAATATATGACCCCATCATCCACCATGTATCTATCATCTCCCTCCGGGTCATCAAGAATTATGCAAGCACCAAGATCCTTAGAGTACTCTACCAAAAGCTGAGACCTCCAATATGGATCAATCCTCCTAAGAGACAGCGCTGAAGATCTAAAATGTGAAGCTCCCCACATGCTGTTGTATTTTCTTGTGACATCCCTCATGCAAAATTCATCCTCAAAAGTGCTTCCATGCCCATCATGCAGTTGCTCATGCTCAAGTATAAGTGGTGACCTTTGGAAGTTGGCCTCCCATGAGCAACTACCATCCAAAAAGAACCTCCTTATCTTGGCCAATGTAAGCATGAGTGGCCTCCATCTACTCCAATATATGGATGATTCCTTCCTCAAGGGAAGTACCCTCTATTTCTCCAAATCCATGGAGTGATCTCCTTGCACCATGGTGGTGCCATCCTCCATCACTGCAGCAACTTTTGTCAGCGCAAAATATGTAGTGAGAGTGGGTAATGCTGAAAATGGGAGGATGTCTCCCTCCTCCTTGAGCCTACCCAAGACTCTCAGCGCTATTTCAAGTCCTCCCAAGGTCCTCACCCCTCTGGTATCAATGAGTGGTGCAACCAATTATGAAGCATCTCTCATCATCTCTTGATCTATTGGTCTCCCAGGTGGAATGCCTCCATGCAATGAGACATCAATATCAAGAGTAGACTGCATATATGAATGGATAGCTTTGTCCTTGCCCTTACTGCACAAATAATTCTACCTCTTCTATGCATCAACCTTATAAAATAGATAGGGGTATGTGCTCCTCATCATATGATGTTGGCCATCCTCCCTACCTTCTCCTTTCATCTACAAGGTTTCAAAATCTATCAATAATGGCACATGTTGTTCATGGATTGTGCCTTGATCTCCCATATGAGATCCTTTGGAACTCCTTGTGAACATACAATAATTCCTCTTATTGGAGCAAGTGCTCCATCTTCCTCTGCATGAGGTGCTAGATATGCTCTGGATATGACAGCATTGTTTCCTCCAGCTTTCTCTTCCTCTTCAATATGAATGGGAAAATTTTCAATATGAGGATCCTCTTTTGCAAAATGGATCTCCATTCCCTCTTTTCCAAGAGTATGAGATAGAGATCTTACCTCTAGCAAGGTATTATGCAATATGTTAGCCTCTTCAGCATTTTTCTGAAGTGGAGTTGGGTTTATAGATCCATGCAAAGGTTTTTTTTGTTTTGGTTTGTTTAGCTCCACCAAAGGTGTTTCAAATTTTTTTTCATCAAACCTTTCCACTATTCTCCTAGTGAAATTTGCATAAGTAGATGTATTTTCATTTTTTAAGAAAAAAGATTCAAAAAACCACCAAGCATAAGCCTTACCTTCAAAATGCAGCACTGCTACTTTGATGGCTTCATTCTCTGAAATTTGGTGTTGCTGCAAATAGGTGTCTAGGTCCTCCACCCAAGCCTTAGCTGAACATTTAGGTGAACCATCAAAAGTAGATATAAATAATCCACCCACATCGTGTTGCTTGCTCTTCATGCTTCTTCCCTCCTTTATCTTGCAAAACCCTTGGAATTTAACATGATATTTGAACCTCTTAGATTGAGATTCATACTCTTGCAAATAGTCACCAAGAGTCTCCTTCTTTGGCACATCTTCACCCTCCATCTCTCTTACAGTAGATCTGGGCATAAGACTATGATGTGATTCATAATGTGTGGTTACATGCTCACACCCATCATGCAAAAATATGGGCTTGGTTCATATTCAAACCCCCTTGGAGATTCCTTACACATCTCCCTTCTCATCTTCTTGATATCTCCCTTGATTCTCTGCATAGTTTGAAAAAGAAGCTTTGAGAGCTCCTTTTCCTCTCTTTCTCCAAATTATAATGAAGTCATTTCTTTGTTTTTTCTGTACATATCCTCTTCTTGTGAGAAGCTTCTCCTTATGGTGACATATTGGCAGAATGCATAAACTGAGCCAAGATTATGCTCTAATACCACTATAATATCCCAAAATGTAAATATCAGCAATACAAGATATAATAATGTAAAAAACAGAAAATATGAACATATCATAAGAGGGATCAATATGTAGTTTAAATTTTATTCATATATCAGCAACAATAAACAAAAATATCTTGAGGGTCAAGCCACTCAAGCAATAAGAACTAGTCTCCCATGATCATATCAATAAGCACATGCTTTGCTGCTACTGTATAGAATGCCAGAAATCAGTGATAGCGTTGTCTATGTCAGTGCAGCTACTGCTGTAAAAATACATTGATGTAATATGGCTGATAGATAAAAAATAAATTCCCAGAAAGGAAGATATGGGCTCTAATAAATGATTTCTAGCCACCCCAGAAAAGATTGCTAGAAATACCAAAAATATACAATGTGACAAATAACCCTGAGGTTGATATGTCACTACAAACTAGAACTGAATAGAATGAGGCTATGACAGATTTGAAATGATAACATCCTCCTCCAATGATATTTCTTAATAGAAGGTTGATCCCTCTATTCAGAAATAGACCCTCCTGATGAGCCCAATGAACCCTCTCAACAACTGCCACTAAAGATAACACAAATCTGGACTGATGTTGCATTGTGAGGGATGGTAGATGGTTTTATTGATGCCAAAAATATATAAATATTCTCAAGATCCCTCCTTTTTTATCCTCCAATGGATAGCCTACCTCTCCACTGAAAAACAAGCCCAGAATTGGCTCTATGTGATCCTCTTTTGCTGCACCCTGTAACACAACCCAGCTCTAAACAGAAACTGCACTATAGCTGAAGGAGGTAGCTTGGCCAGAATTCCAGAATGAGGAAATGCAGCCCAATGAACCTCTCCTTCCTTGAGGATGAGGTAGGGATTCCCAATCAGGAACACCCTTGTGCTAAACAGCATAGCAAACCCCGCTAAACAGCTAAAGGATGCAAAGTCTAAACAGACCAATATCAAAATAATAGTCCAAACATGAATAAAGATGGATGCCATCCCCTCCATATATAGTGTGTGAGCCTTCTCACATTGGGTCACATCCATAAATTCCACTAATATCATGCAATTTTTCCTCCACTAAAATTGCGTTGTCTCATCATAAATTCCACTCCTTCATGACAGCATTGTTGATTTGGTCAAAGTTGACCTATTCAACATGTATCCCCTCCAATTCACACCCAAAGGTGCTTAATCTAGCTACTTATTCTTTCTCCTTTCACATTAGGAGTGTTATTATTCCTTCTAAGGATATTTATGGGCCTCCCTGCCCACTTATTCACCTATCTAGTGATAAAACAAACTATAATATTCCATTTAGCTGAAGGCTAAATTTTTGGAATATTTCACGCTCAGCGTGGTAAGAATTTTTTGACCATGTTTTTATATTTTTCTAATCTTTATACATATTTTTGTATTTTAATGTTTTCCCAAGACTAAACTAAATTTTTTGTGAATGCATATGTAGGTCGAGTTCGACCAGTGGGACAGCCAGAGTAGGGAGCAGATGAGCCAGCAGAGAGGGCTATTGGGAGACAAGTCCTTTAGGATTTGGATATGACTGAGACTCTTGTTGAGCTTCAACAGCACATACAATGGTTGACCTTTGGGATTTTGGATTGCTAGATCGAAGAGTTACCCATGCGATTGCAGCGCCATACTATTTCCATTCCTAACCGTTGGATGCAGTTACTGTGTATGTTAGTATGAATCTTAATCACAAGTGTACGAAAAAATACCACTTTCGTTGTGCATAAAAAATAGCCCTAACATAAAATATGGCTTCCAATATCTTCAGATCTACAATTAGGTGATCAAGATAAATGCTATAAAAATCTAGATCTATGCATTGAAAAACATTAAGTAGTAAATAAAAACGAGATTTACTCCATGCATCCAATAGACAAGACAAGAATATGTTGAATGAATTTTATGTTAAGGGCATGTGGGAGGAAAACATAGAAGGATGTTACCAATTCTCCTCAATGGGATGGGTTCTTGTAAGTCCTCAGCACTTCAGATCTAAAATTCCTCTCTCTTGATGGTGTAGAAAACCCAGACAAAAATGGAACTCAAAGGGAGCTCACAAGAAAAAATATAGAAAAATATGACAATGATGGTGGATCAAAGTCAAACCAAAATTATAGATCCAGAGTGATATTTAGGCAAAAAAAGGTAGTGAATGAATGGAAAAACCCTTCTATTTATAAAAAAATATTGAGTTAGTCTAGATATTGGTGCATAATTAAAATATTATTAACCAAATCAAGATCCAAATTTTATGGAATATTTTATTATATTTGTTGGGGGGGGGGGGGGGAAGCATTTAACTTGGGTCAAATCCCTTTATTTGTAAATAATAAATAAATAAATGATTTATTTATTATTTTAAGGTTGTGGTTGAGTAATAATCAAATAAATAATGACTTATTTAATTATTAATGAATGATTTAATCAAATTTAACAAGGAATATTATTTAAATAAGGTTTAAATAATTATTCCTAGAAAATAATAAGATAAATAATAATTTATCTAATTAATTTTCCTATTTTGGGTTAAATATGACTAGGAATATTAATTACTATTGTTTAACTAATTATTCCTTGAGGAAAATCAAACAAATGTGGATTTGTTTAATATTTCCTCATGGGGTTTCCTATTTAGACCATAAACAACTTAATAAAGGTGGTTTACTAAGTTATTTTTCATAGTGAAAGCAATTTTACTTAGGGTAAAATTGGTCTTACATGGCATACTTAGGTCCATATAATAGTAACAAGTTATATGACCAAAAAATGGTGTAACAGATTGTCCCCCAATGTGCGAGCGTTAGGAGCTAATCGTATGACTGAAGTACGTTGTAAGAACTCAATCACTAGACACCGAAGGGGAAGTCAAAGAGAGAGAAATATAAGGTAGACCAAAGCGCTAGAGGACTAGACCCTGAGGAGGCGATACTTACAGGTGCGAAAAGTATCTTTTTTGAGTAAGTAGTTGTGCTATAGGCAGTGGGGGAGGCATACCTATGCCCGCCGAGACAAAGTAAAAATAATAATGCATCCAGTAAACAAGGGACTAAACAATATAGTACATGCTGGCATAAACATGAGCCAAGTAAAAACATGATGATGAATCCCACATACATACTATGCCTGGGATAACAGCCAGGACTTATACAATAATATCTGAGTACATGAGATACAAATACAACCCAAATGCCCCTGTAAATAGGAAAGGGCTCTGAAAATCTGACTAATACATGCAAACAAAAAGGCGTTGCAAGCAGTTGAGGCTGACATCTCAAAATCTATGGTGCTGCATCAAAGTTTGTCATGAAGAGGTCATTCGGGCATGTGGGGGGCTACCTATAGGGCCACCCCCTCATGAGGGCTAAAAAATCTCACACACACCCGAGAATCACCGGTATCATCTGCTGCATCACTAAACCATCAAGTATACGGATCTCGATCATGCTGAAAGGAGTTGGAGCTGAGAAAAAATCAAGTCAAAGGGAAATAAGGAGTCCCTTTGCTTTATGCGAGGCACCGAACAAGAGTGGAAGCTAGAACCAAGGTACACCGCCCTCTAGACCTATCTTATGGAATGAATGATCTGAAGTTGACAGAAGGAGGTCTGCATAGGTGAGGCAATAAGGGATCCTCAGCTAAGGCATGAGAGAAAATACTATAGCGACTGACAAACTAACACCAGGGATGATGATGAAATGGGGGGTACTGAGTAACGTGCAGACGACTTCCTTTGTTAAAGCATAAAGGGCATGGATGACCTGGCAGTGACTGACACAATATCATAAGGGATAGGGGACAGTAGGACTCAAGGCCATAATGTGCGACATGATAGAGGACTATAGCGGGATATAAAGGGACTCGAGATAGACTCCATGAATGCGATGATGACTCAACTTGGATGCTCTAAACAAGGGTGACTTGATGATGTTTCCATACAGAAAAGGTCCAATGGGGACCATAAAAACATGATTATATGATGGTTACTCATGACAAAAATCGACACAAGCACGGACAAGTATGAAGACAAAGTGGTGCCCCAAGTACAAGTGTTGCAAGTGAAGAAATTCGATTTTGAGGAGTGGTGAAGTGACCCTTCTTAGATGATATGTGTCTTGGTGAAGTATAAAATCACAAAAAACTAACAAATACTCGTTTGAGGGCTCGGTGAGAGCTATCTAAAAGTACAGACGGTTTTTCAAACTGAGCTACGGTTTGGCCGCAGCAGGCGAAAGAAAAATCAGGGGTTTCTCTTTTAATAAGGCATTTTCCCTCCAAATTCACTCATTTGTATGTGGAGCTATGGTTAATGTAGAGAGGAGAGAAAGCCCTAAATCTTGTGGCGATCATAGCAGACAAACTAACTGTTGGAATCGATATCTATCAATTGCAGGTAAGAGGCCTAATCCTACTCTTTCAATTGATGGAATCAAAATTTCAGTTTAGGCACCCAGAGCTCATGAACAGGCCAGGTCGCACTTTTTGGGGTCTATTCTATGACTTGGGTAGCAGGTATTGGGCATAAAACTGCGAACTGTGCCACAAAATGACTTGAAAAGTATGACCTGTCAAAGAAAGGGGGTTTCAGTGCTGTTTTTGGCTGAGATTTGGGATTTTATGGTTGAGGGGCATAGGTGCCCCCAAGCATGTTGTGGTCATGCCAAAATTTATTTAGAAAAATGGGAATCTAAACACATTTTTATGATGTGGTGCGACATTTTTTTTCGTTATGGTTATGCAATTCGAGAAAGGGAATGGAGGATTACCAATCTCTTTTTGTACTACATATATGAATCAAATGGAATTTAAATTTCTAGGTTGGGTTACATGGTGTCACTATCCCAAAGAGAGCATTTGGAGATAATGAACTGGTGCTCTCCTAGAAAACCCATAAGTTGGTCAACAACAATGTCCAGGGGACTGGGTTGCTGATGTAAGATGAAGGAATGATGAGGGGTATCATCCCTAGAGTGATCTGATGTGATATGGGACTATATAGGTTCTTCTAAATGTGGAAGAATAATGGTACTAGAGTCTACATGACCATATACACTAGGAGAGTTGTGGAGAATTACTTCTCCTGGTCTCTCAAATATGGGTGCCCCCTTACCCAGACATTGGGTGTCAATGTAATTGTTACAAGGTGTATGTGGTTCAAATGCATGGGTTCAATGTAAGGGGGGGGAATATAAATTCAGGGGTGGTAAATACTTCCATAATTTCGTCATCGTAATAGAAGATGGGGTGACTGGTGGTAAATACTTCCATACTTCCACATGACGCGGCGAAGCTACCTGACTCATCATCATGAGAAGAGAGGTTCACATGCGCATCGTCACAGGGGGTGACAAAAGAACAATCAAATAAGGGATCCAATGATGTTAAGCCTAGGGTGATCGCTGGGGGAGGTCGAGCGAAACAACAAGGGAAGATTCGGAGGGAGCTTCCACCAAGGGTCTCATGGATGATGATAGGTATAGGATGGTGGCCGCAGGCTCCGTCATCTCGACATCAGGAGGGGGGATGTCAATTGGAGCAGGTAAATCCTCAGGTTGGCCTGCAGCATACTACGCAAGTACGGGAGAGGGAGATTGGTTCTATTCAACCTCATACTCCCGAAATACCTCTAAAGAGGCACGGTAATGCGTAAGATGGGGACAATGGTGAGAGTAATGGCCATGGAGATCACACAAAGCACAAGTTTGGTTGGTGTGAATAGTCTTAGGGTTCTTGGCTACAGTCGAGGAAGAAACATATGCTTCAGGGACCGTAGACTCAGGGAACGCAACATTAACCATGGGCTTGATATGGGGAAACTCAAGACAAGTATGGATGGCATGATTGACAACATCACATAAAGCATAGGGCTTTGGGGGCAGAGGAGGTGCAGGGTCAGTTAGGGCATCCTTTTCCTTTAAGGCCCTCTTGCAAGATTTTCCCTTCTTACCCAAAGTGGTCGCAACAGGGGATGGTTCCTATTGAGGTGGCTGAGGCACTGTAACAGCGGGAGAAGTCATAGGGACCAGTTGAACCGGGGTCAAATGAAGATAAGGTTTGGGTTGACCAGGTGGGGTAGCAGCTGAGTGATGAAGGTACCAGACTGGAATCCCCAAGGTCAGGTTAGGAAGAGAGAGGGTAGCCATGACAGGTACCGTATACACTCCAGGAGGGGGGGCTAGGAACGGTATATGACCGGAGGGGTAATGGCCAGGCGGGACGGCTCCAATATGGTTAAGTCTTTGAGGAACCGTTCCAGGAGGGTAAAGAGGCTCATGAACATTAGCTGTAGGTGAAGGGCCAGGAGGAGGGAGTCCAAAAGGCTGAATCTAAGGGCTAGGAGTAGGCTACAGAGGGCGAGGCTGCTGAATAGACGAACCGGGCCGCTTGAGGGAGGCACGAGACAATTTCATCATGCAAACATTCGATGAGTTGGTATCAGAGAGAGGAGGAGGAAGACCAGGGAATGTAACAAGCAATGAGGAGTCTTTGTAGACTTCGGGGGAGACACTGGTCAAAGGGTCGATGGTTTTCTTATTGGCCAACGAAGAGATGATGGACTCGGGGGAGGTCTGAGACTTCGGTTCATAATATGTCAACTAGTCAATGGTGACTATCTTTCCTTATGAGGGAATGACATCTTGAGTTGAACCACAGATGGGATAGAAGACATCGCATAAGTGTAGATACGACCCAATAGAATTTTGTAATCTAAGGGGGCATCAACGACTTATACGTCAACGCAAACAGTCTTGCCCGCAAGAGTAATAGGACAATTGTGGAATAGGCCAATGGGCTGGGAGGCGTGGCCATCCCACGCTCGAATAGTGATTGTGGAAGGATCCAGCTGAGGTGATCCGAGTTGCTTCCAAACCGAATCGGACATTACATAGGTGGATGCCCCCTCATCAATGATGCACCGGGAAACGTTGGCGTTCCGGATCTTGACTGGGATTTGGAAGGCGACGAAAGCAGGGAGAGGAGGATGTTCTGGCCGGTCAACATCGAATACAATAAATCAATCATTGGAAGGATCTACTTCACCCATGGAAAATAATAGAGCTTTTCATTGTGAAGGGCACGACTGGAGGAGTTCCAGCATTTAAATGGTAGCTGGAGATTGAGCCAAATCAGCTACTATACTATACGACTGTGTTAGAAAATTATATATTATGGAGAAATGCAACACATAAAATATGCAGAAAATAGAAGCACACAAAACACATAAAACCAGAGAAACACAGATATACGTGGTTCACCTAGTTTTGGCTCCCTCCACCCTGAATAGCCAGTCCTTCCTTTCTATTATCGAGCAAACTGAAGAGACAAAACCTACAGCAGATCCGCTGTAATATCCTCTGTTCTCTCACAGTCTCCCTATCTATTTCTCGCTCAGAGAGTACACAAGTAATACATAGCTGCAATACAATACCCTCATACAAAGAGAGGGGTTGCCTTCTCGAGAAAAAAACCCTAAACTAAACATAACTTCTACTGTCAGATCATCTGCCTAATGAACGGCCCAGATTGACTAGAAATTACTATACTTTTACAAGGCAATTTTACATATGTTTTTAGCTTCGGGGGCGCTTCCCCCAAAACCCCCCGCTAGGGGGGGCCTCCATAAAGTTGTTGCCACCCCCCTAGACCCCCCACGGCAGCAATTAATTTACGGGCGGCGTTGCCGCCCCATTTAAGGTACAGGGGTCCAATGTTGTGATACAAATTAAACAAGATAATCAAGCTCCACACCCAACAGAATGGGAAACTTTGCCAGAAGCAGCATTTTGGCATAGTGGTCCCTTAGGGATATTGGTATGAACCTCTGCCTTAGGCTAAGGGATCTTCAAAGAACCATTAGGTGTCGAAAGAGGCTTTGTAGAGATCGAAGGAGGTGGCTCGGGGACAAACATAGCGAGAGGCTTGTTGTACTGATGGGACCGAGTCTGAAGGTTGATATCTATGGTTATAGGTTAGTCATAATTCATCATGAGAATCTGGTAATCAGAGGTACCATATGGAAGAGGTTGAGTGGCCACCTGACCTTCAGGGGGTTGGGTAGCCACAAATCCTTGCTGAAAGAAAGGATTAGTAAACACAGCCAACTGACTAGGCATAGCACTGGGAGGGATGGAAGGGGAGGCTTGTTATCCTCACAATGTTGCTTGAGACTCCCACATCTTCTTCATCTATGGTAAAAGAGGACAATCATGCATGTAATGAACATAAACACCACAACAAGAACAAGGCTTGGTCATGCAAACAGGCCTGTCCTGCTTGGGTTGAGTGCCCTGTTGATGGTTAGCAGTGTTAGGAGCATTATTTTGTGGATTAGCTCTAGGATTACCAGGAGAATATTTATTTTGAGTGTCTTTCCTCTTCTTTTTGGAGGGAGGGGGATTATTTGCACCCTACTATGCATACACCTGCCACTAAGGGGGCAGTGGCTGCTATTTCGGGGTTTGAGAAGGCAAGGGAGGAGGAGGTGCTAATGCTGGAAGAGCTGGAGCACCAGGCTGTGGATACAGATAATAAGGAGGTTGGGTAACAGTGTGGTAAACAAAAGGTTGGGAAAAAGGAGGAGGCATGTCGTATCCTAGATACATGCTACCGGGAAGGGGAAAAGTGCAGGAGGTGTTGGCTCCCCCCTGAGGAAAACCATAGCCCATGGGAGGTTTTGCGTATGGATGAGAGAGAACTCCAACGATACCATCAACGGCATGATATGCCCTCGGTGCATTGGCACCACCGGGTCTAGGAAGATCAAGTAGAATGGTATAAATATAACTTGATTGAGCATAGATCAGGTCATATTTTAACACAATTTGGAGAGCGGCTTTATCGGTTTGAGGGAAATGCGATGTGACATCTTTGTCGATAGCTGGAAAGAGAGATCTAAGGAACCAGTCCATGTAAACACGGTCTTCGAAGGTAGGGGCTCGACATAGGTTCTTTCTTCTCCACCATTCCTAGACATGATCGGATAGGCGGGTCGCATACGATTGATGGAAAGAAGTCAAAAGTTCGGTACTAGTGTCATAACAGAGGGGAAGTTGGAAATAAGACAAAAAATCCCGAGCAAGAGTCACAAAGGTGGTATGAGAGGATGAGGCTTGATCAACATACCACTTAGAAGCTTCACATGTAAGCATACATTGTGTTAGCCCCCTATAAATTTTTGACAAGAAAATAGGGGGCTAAAATGTTTTTGAGCCTTCAAGGAATGCATTTCCTCTAAAATCATATCATCCTTGAAGCCTCCTTGTGCCTTTTTTCATTTGATAAAATCCCCTCTGCTGATTCCCATTATAAAGCCTCTCTGATTGCAAAAAATTGTGATCCAAAAGGCCTACATTTATCCCTTGTATCCCTGCAAAATGTCCCTTTCAACCCTTTTTTCCCCTTGGTTAAAGTTCCCCTTTTTACCTTTTAAATCCTCCCAAAATCCCCTTTAAATCCTACACACACCCCCGGTTTGGTTTATTTTCCCCTTTCTTCCCTTATCGTTACCCTTCATTGGCCTTGAAATGCACTAAAAACGGGCCAAAAACCCATTTCCCACCTTAGGACAGGCCTAACCCCCCTTCAGCCAGCCCCCTAAGATCGTTTCCCACGTGACCTGGGCACTAGAACCTAACGCTAGCTCGAAAGGCGCTTAGCGCAGATGTGTATCAGGAGCGTTTTGAGTCGTCGATCTATACAGATTGAATGGTCGTTGCAAGCTCCATAGTGCCCGTGGCCCACTCCGTTTGCCCCTCCGATTGCATCACAACCGTTCATTCAACACGCCGATCGACGATCCGCTTGTCACCCGCCCGGTGGTCCCTGCAAACTTGCCCTGGTCAAATTCCTCTGGTTTCCATCGCACCGCATTTGAGAGGCAAGCGGTATTTTTCATTTCAGAGTGATTCCACTCATCGCATGATGCGTGGCTCCGCGCACTATTCATAAACTGCCCTCCATCGCGCATTAACATTCATCTATGGACCCGGCACGATATGCACGTACGCCGTCCAATATAGAGCAGCCCATCCAACAGTCATCGCGCCACGAAGCTACGCAGGAATTAGCCCAAGGAAAAATACACCCATGGCCCACCATCTGTCGCCCTCCGCCGTGTCCTCATCCGTCGATATCCTCTTGAGATCGGACGGTCCAGATTTAATGCACGCCCCGCCATCGACCGGGTCCCTCCACATCACCATTCCACGTGTTTTCGTCACATTTTCATCCGTCCCCTGTATATTTCTTTCAAAGGTCAAAAGTCCAATGTTTGCATTTAAATTTTTACCGCAGTCTGCCATCTTTCACCAGACCATCCTCCATCGTTTCACTGTGTTTTTCGCCACCACCCTGCACTGTTCCATCATTACACCAGGCTGTACTGCCATTCTCACCATCCCCGCTGCATCCACCCTCCCCATGCATGGCTTTCTTAACATGTTTACGTGTTTTGCAGGGTTACAGGCAGGCGGAAAACTGCCATGATTCACTGTCACTGTTACCGTGGCAAGGAACACAAGGAAGACCATGTGCAGAGATCAAAATTATGAAGGAAGGCCTGGGAAACTGTTATGACACGACTTTCATTAAAGGAACAGGGTTAAAACTCTGTAAAACTTTCCAGAGCCATTAAAGCGCAGATTTTGCAGACATAGGAAATCATGGAGTGGCAAAGAGTATCAGTGGGAAAGCAGAGAGCTTATGGCCTATAAGTAAAGATTTTGATCCTTAATCCAATAATTTAAAGGCGAAATATCAAATTGAAGACCTCATGAATCATACAGAAGGCCTAGGGCACACAAAACGATATGTATCAGTGTAACCATCAGCAGAATGTTCTTTCCACAGAGGACAAAGTGCTCATACCGACTGCATGCTTTTTCGTGTCCCTGAGGAAATTTTTTCCCTGACAACAGTCCTATGCTACCAATGCATTAGTTATGTAGTATGGTAGACCTCACAGTTATCTATCCACCTCGGTTTATTCACCAGAATTCTGCAAAAGGCTACAACAAGTACATCAAAGACATACCTGGAGTAAATTGCAGCCTGACGAAGACCACTCCATCATCCAAAGAGTACCAGAGATAAATGCCCTGAATTTAAAACAGAACAAGGCCTCGGCCCTCTTCCTCTTCTGAGTTTTAATGGTGCATTTATTTTTCCATCTACCTTCTCTTCTCCGCTCGAGCTATAAGAATCCCCGATAACATATTGTAAAAGGTTGTTGTAGGGTTGTTGTTGTTGTTGTTAGAGGGATTCACTTTGACTATTAGAATAGTCTTGGGAGGGAATGGCAGAGTAGTTTGTAATGTAGTAGGTTGGGAGGAGAAAGTATGGACTGTAATAGCCATTGAGCTCAGTGTATGTGACTGGTTTTGCATCAATTAATCAAGAAAATTTCTTTGGATCCTGGTCTATTACTACGGGTGATGTTTTCTTATCGCATTGTTTATTACATTTTTCATACTGTTCATTTCTTCTGGCTCACATCAGAAATCTGGCATAGGATTTACCCTTGTTAGGTACCCTATGTCTCTGCTCTCCTTGCCTTCAATTTTTTCTACTGTATGTGTTATCTAAAGATTGATTTCAAACTAATTTAACCAGTGTAGTAGTTCCATATGCTACTAGTTGATGTATGAATTAATGAAATCTATCTTTAGTTGTTCTTTTTGGGTTTAAGCTGGAAGATTTGGGATACTGGGGATTAGAGTTAACCCTTTCCACTAGGATCCTTGTGCGACCAGCTGGCCTTTCTAAGATCTCTTGCTGGTGTCAAAGAATTGAAGGTTCAAAGTCCTTCTCTAATCTATAGACCTTGGCTCTGTTAAACTTATCTTTGTTTTCCCTTGGAGCATGCTAAAGCAGACCTGGAGTTAAATGACCTCTAGTCCGATCTATAAGCTGCCCCCTTGTGACTTCATTGAGAGCTACCTTTGAGTATGTCCAAGCAGGTCTGGAGTTAAATGACCTATGACCTGATCTATAGACAGAAATTGGATTGTTTTCCTTCTTTCACTTTCAAATCCTTAATGTTCCATTCCACCATCTATCTAAAAGATGCTTTAGTATAGATGACTTGCCCTCTGAAAACCTTGTCTAGTGGTTTGCAAGTAATTCCCTTTCATGACTCCATAGCCCAATGGATGGCACTTTCTTGATCTATCATTTTCACCGAAACGTCCTACTACTTTGCTCCTTTCCTTCCATTACCTTCTCAGTCTACGATCGCATGACCAACCCAGCAACCAACCAACCAAATTATGTTAAAACCCCCTTTGTGCTTCATACCTAGCCTAACATCTCATTTTAGCTTCAAATATATATATCATTATTTTCTACATGGAGAGATCCCTCTCCAGGTCCACATGTGGAAATATCGAACATGATTTGTAGGATCTTCTCTAGCAAGGCCTTCAAACTTGGGGATGTCAGAAGGGAGCTTGGTCGGCATACCAGGCCAACTAGCATCATGGTGTATAGGGTCATTAATCAACTGGTTGAAATTGGGAAGACTGAGGCCTGCCATATAGGGGAGCAAGGGAGTAGCCGGAGTAGTTCATGTTGCAGTCCCACTAGTAGTATTCCCAGCATTAGGGTCGGGGCTACCACCAGCGTTAGGTCCTGAACTAGACATGGTGAAGGTAACAGGAGGAGAACCAGGGGCGGAACCAGAAGGAGAATCCAATGAACTAGAAAAGGAGTCGAAGTGCGGACTTGGTGGAGGACTAATTCGAATCCTACGTGGAGGAGTAAGTCTTCCTACCGGAAACTGAGGATGAAGGCCAAGAAGTCTCTCGGATAAATGCCTTGGTGGCGCAATGATGATGACACAAACACGGCACAAAGGGAAGAGACACCAACAAGGGCAAAGAGGTGTAGGATCAACTGATTACAATGTCAAAACAAGGGCGGAGAGGTGCAAGATCAATTGATTTCAATGTTAAATTCTTTTCTTAGCGGTGTTAACCAAGCTCTTCTTCACTTAGGGTGTGTGTGTAGAGTGTGTAAATTTTAATTTTTAAACCTAGAAGTTCGTAGAGAAAAAGAAAAAGTGTGTTGTATAACGGTAAATAAACCTGCAAATAACAGTATATGAAACTAAAATAACAGAAAATAAACAGCTAATAATGCAACAAACTAAACCCAAAGAGGTGGGCCTCTCAACAAGTTGTCTATAGGTGGGCAAAAAACTAGTCAAAACACACCAAAAAATCCAATAGATCTGAGGTCGAGAGGGACAGGGATCTAAAGGTCATATCTGCTAGAAATAGGTACATATAAACAGCAAAAAATCAGAGGAAAAATTGTTGTAAATGAGGTGGCGAAAGGCTATCTCCTGGAGGGAAGCGAAGGGGACCCTAGAGGAAAACCTAAACAAAACTCAAAAGATGTGTTTTGGATGGATAAATATCCAATCTGAAGTGGATATGAAGGTGATCTATTGGATCTAATAAATGGTTTAACACTCTGAAAATTTCAAACAACCTGCAACAGCTAAAACTCTTTGACAAAGTGTGGAGGGTATTGAAGCCCTAGGGGGCTAGGTTCCCACTTTTTTGAGCAAAAAATAACAAGTACAGGTCCAAAACGGGTGGAGACGAAGGTCAAACAACCCTGAACAAAGCCCCAAAAAAACCCAGAAAAATTTCTGAAAAATTCCCACAAAAACGTGAGGTCGCAGTTTCTAACCTATTTCTTGCTGAGGTCGTAGGTTTTGGTCAATTTTATGCATCCTGGAGTTCTAAGTCACAGGTTGGGGGCCAAAAAGTGTTACCTACACTTCTGGCACTCTCGGGAGCAGGTTTCAGCAAAATGTGTCGTCTCAGTTGCGGCTGATGTCTGTCACCTGCGCAATAGATCTGAAAACACACGGAAGTTAGAATTTTGAATGTTTTAGGGTTTTATAGGTTAAAAACAACATCAAGAAAAGAAAAACAAGAAGCTGAAGAGAAATCCTAGGGTTTGAAGCAGCTGGATATGCAGGGATCTGAAAACAACAGCAGTCGTAATCGTAAACCCGTGTGGAGTCGCCAGTTGTTAGTATGAATCTTAATCGCAAGTGTATGAAAAAATACTACTTTAGTTGTGCATAACAAACAGCCCTAACAACAAATATAGCTGCCAATATCTTCAGATCTGCAATTAGGTGATCAAGATAAATGCTGCAAAAATCTAGATCTACGTATTAAAAGACATTAAGCAGTAAATAAAAATGAGATTTACTCCATGCATCCTATATACAAGACAAGAATATGTTGAATTAATTTTATATTAAGGGCACCTAGGAGGAAAACATAGAAGGATGTTACCAGTTCTCCTCAATTGGATGGGTTCTTGTAAGTCCTCAGCACTTCAGATCTAAAATTCCTCTCTCTTGATGGTGTAGAAAACCCAAACAAAAATGGAACTCAAGGGGAGCTCACAAGCAAAAAGATAGAAAAATATGACAATGATGGTGGCTCAAAGTCAGACCAAAAGTATAGATCCAGAGTGATATTTAGGCAACAAAAGGTAGTGAATGAATGGGAAAACCCTTATATTTATAACAAAATATTGACTTAGTCTAGATATTGGTGCATAATTAAAATATTTTTAACCAAATCAAGATCCAACTTTTATGGAATATTTTATTATATTTGTTGGGGGGGAAAGAATTTAACTTGGGTCAAATCCCTTTATTTGTAAATAATAAATAAATAAATGATTTATTTATTATTTTAAGGATGTGGTTGAGTAATAATCAAATAAATAATGATGTATTTAATTATTAATGAATGATTTAGTAAAATTTAACAAGGAATATTATTTAAATAAGGTTTAAATAATTATTCCTAGAAAATAATAAGATAAATAATAATTTATCTAATTAATTTTCTTGTTTTGGGTTAAATATGACCATGAATATTAATTAAAATGTTGTTTAACTAATTATTCCTTGAGTAAAATCAAACAAATGTGGATTTATTTAATATTTCCTCATGGGGTTTCCTGTTTAGACCATAAACAACTTAATAAAGGTGGTCTACTAAGTTATTTTTCATAGTGAAAGAAATTTTACTTACGGTAAAATCGGTCTTATATGGTGTACTTAGGTCCATCTAATAGTAACAGGTTGGATGACCCAAAAATGGTGTAACAGTGGAGGATAGCTAGATCAGTAGCATGTTATCATGAGCACCACTAGTTTAATTTTGACATGTTGCATACATTTTGAGGTTAGATGACCAATGTGTCTTGGGCACAAATTTTGTAAAAACCTATAACTATCTATCTATTTGTTTTCAATGTTTTCCTATGTTTATTGCACAATCCTATTCAATTATGTGAATGTATCTTTGCATGTGTTGCAAATGTCTATTTATAACATAATTCGCTAAAGAATCAGTTAATGTGTTCAAGTTTCTGGAAATGTGTTGATATTGAATGAAATCAAAATGTCTTTCAAAAAGTTGAACTCTTAGAAACATATGATGCAGTGTTGGATTTCTAACATTATAAACACTAGTAAGTTGCAGTACCACAAGTTGTGATTCTAACCTAATGATGATGCGATTAATACCAAATGAAATGGCATCAAAGAGAAGTTCGATCAACACGTTATACTCTGCGATATTATTTGTAGATCGACCGATACATATTCCTTGAAAACTAACTAACTCATCGTTCGCAGCGAAAATGGCCCACGTTGTAGAGGATAGATTATGCGTGCTACAACTAACACCATCACCATACCCAACAAATGGTTCCAAAGATTCAGAAATCTGCAATGAAATGTAAAGCGGATTACTAACTTCAAGAAAACTCTAGAAAAGAAAACTAAGACAGTAAATGCAAATCAACATCATATATATAATATAATACAACAGTTTACTACGCTCATGTTTAAGCATAGTAATGTTTGAGATACAGCCCATTTCATGGTTGCACCAACAGAATTCCATCGTAATATTCGAACTCGTAGGCACCCTTAGCAATAACTCTTTTGACAATATAGGGGCCATGCCATAATGGCTAAAATTTCCTTGTACCTATTAAATCAGCTTCCTTATCATAAATAAGGACCAGTTCACCCTCTGAGAATATGTGAGGCTAGACATGCTTGTCGTATTGTGCCTTTATACGTCTCTTATGTGCTTTGTTGGCCAATTGGGCTTCACAACACATTTCATCAAGATGGATGAGGTATTTATACATGCTTCTTCAGCAAAGGTGTCAGGTAATAAGTCGATTGCGAGTTTTAATGACGGTATTTCACATTGGATTGGTAAGATAGCTTCCATACCATAAAACGATTGAAAGGGGTTAAATCTGGTCGCGTTTCTCACTAAGGTTCGGTGCTCCCACAAAGCTAAGTATAGGATCAAATGCCAATTTCGTTTATGAACTCCTATTATTTGTTGAATCATTCATTTAATAATCTTGTTAATAGCCTCAACTTGTCCATTTTATTGTGGATAATAAGGAGTAGAACTATCATGCGACAGTCCTAATTTGGCACTCAAATCATTCATCATATGATTGCAAAAATGCGAACCATGATCTGTGACTATAGCCTGCGGGACCCCAAACCGTGAAATGACATGATTAAAGAAAAACAATGCAGTTTTTGGTCTTGTGTTGTTGAATGTAGGAATCGCTTCAGCCCACATGGTAAAGTAGTCTACTATGACAATAATATAACCATGCCCCCCGGATGAACGAGGTTTACAGGTCATGAAGTCAATGCCCCATTTTTAAAATGGTTCCATAGAGACAACAGGATGCATTGGCGCTGGCGATTTGCGGATTTTATGATCAAATATCTGGCATGCATGACAAATTCTGACCGCAAGTATGCAGTCGCAAAATATGGTAGGCAAAAAGTAACCGGCGCGGAGTATCTTCTGTGCGGTAGCGTATCCAGACAAGTTTCCACCACAAGCCCTAGCATGACAATCATTTAAAGCCTTTTCAATCTCCTCATGAGTGAGGCACCTCCTTAAAATTGTATTGATGCCACAATGATAAGGTCTATCGTGGACGATAAGATAATCTTTGGCTTGGTATCGAATACGTTGCTGGTCAGAGAGAGAGGTATCAGGCCAAAAAGTCTGGGTCTGGAGATAAATGATAAAATCCCCATACCAAGGATCAGATGATCTGATTATAAACATAGACTCATCACGAATATATGGTTCCGATGTAGTAGCAGTACTATCATAGGGAAGGTCACAAAGAAGCTTAGCTAAAACTAAAGACTTCTTTGACTTGGATTTGATGAAGTCTTACAAAATGACAATCCATTTTGAATACTTTCCCCCCACATATTGACGTGATAAGATGTAAGTCATGGGGTTGCAATCCGAAATGACAATGGTCTTTCGAAATAGGATATAGTGGTGAAATATGTGGATGGCTTGAACAGCCGCCAAGGCAAGCGTTTCTATGTATGAATACTTCACTTCTGTATCATTGAGATTGTGACTCAAATAATAGATTGGATGTTCTATCCCATTTTCTACTTGGACCAATACCATTGCAATGGTCATATCATCCAAGGAAATATATAATAAATAATCACTTTGATAATTGGGGGGATACATTAATGATGCCCAAACAAATGTATCCTTGATGACATCAATAGAAGCTTGCGCAACCTTATCCCAATTGAAGGGAATCCCCTTTTTCAAGAGATGATTAAATCCTTTAGCCATTTTAGCATATTTGGGTATGAACCTCCTTGAAAAGTTAGTCTTTCCCTGAAGTTTCTATAACTGAAGAAAATTTTATGGTGTGGGGAAATCAAGAATGGCCTGGACCTTCAGTGGGTCGATTCAAATTCCTTCTTTTGAGATGACAAATCCTAGAAAATGACAAGAACCAACACAAAACACACATTTATGTGGATTGAGGCATATTTTTTAGTGTCGGAAGCGTAGAAAGATAGCTCTGAAATGCATCAGATGATCAGTCTGGTTTCGTGAATGTGCGGGTAAATCATCTAGGTAGGGTTGAACAATGTGCTAGATGTCATTTAAAGCATAATTCATTTATCTTTGAAAAGTTTCCCCAGCATTCTTTAATCCAAACGGGAGTTTCTGATAAGAGAATATGCCTTAGAGACAGATGAATGGTGGCTTATATTGGTCCTCTGGGCAGATATTGATTTGATTGTAGCCAAAAAAACCATCCATGAACGAAAATATTTTGCGTTCAGCACAATCATCAATAGTCTGGTCAATAAAGGGAGTAGGTTGCTTTTGGACAAGCAATATTGACATCCTGATAATTGACACACACTCTAATGGTCACTTGTTTCTTCATAACAGGAACAATGTTGGAAACCCACTTAGTTAATGTTACACATCATTTTTTCACCATCCCTGCAATCCCCATCCCGCACATTGGAGGACCATTTGTGTGACTTACATGTAGTTTCATGCCTTGCAAAAAGTGTCATTACATCCCTTTCCATGAGAATAACATTTCCTTTGTTGATTATTCCTGGAACAGACCATCAAAAACGCATGATTTTGGGTCGACGTTGGCAGGCAGTTATGGCCTCATGCCAATAAGAGAAGTTAGCATTGGGCCCCACGCCCATTGGTGCTCTGTCTCAGTGGACTACCCACGCCAAGTTGTTTTTGGAAAAAAATTTAAATATAGAAGCGAAGTTTCCATTGCCAACCACTTCGTGAGAAAAGCCAGCATGAGTTGTGTTATCACAAAATCAGACCTGATAGGCTACTCATCAAACCAATCTTGTGCAACTATTTCAAACCAATATTTTGGTTGAGGCTTAGCCTCCTCAACCTGAGAGGGCTCTCTCAAGTGTTTATGATTTTTGATAAATATGTAGATGGCTAACTCTATACGAGATAAAAACAAATAAATGATAGAAACTGGTTGTAAATCACATTAGCAAGTATACATTGGGCTTATGGAGTCATAATAGCTTCAGCAAAACCAAAATAATCTACCTAGCATGGAAGTCAAGGCATATCAAAGTTCAAGTCAAGGAATAAACATGTAGAACAGTGAAACACACAGTCATTTTGTCTATGAAGGAAGTTAGAGCATCATTGATGAATTCTGAGTAACATAATAAGACACCACTGCAATAGAATATTTAAAATATGCCATCATAACAACAACATAAAATAACTCCTTATGAATCTTCAGTTGTCTAAGTAGAAATTCTGTATTAGGCTGAAAACAGTCACTTACATAAAACAGAGTCTTTTTTCTAACAAATTTCCAACCCTTTTCTAATTCGGCCCCTTGGCCTTTAATAGACATATTACAACATGTGATGATCTTCCTCTAGGCTAGACACATTGAATTTCCAACTACTAACACTAACTGACACCTTGCATAACTGTAAGATATGGAAGTTATTACATAAAGACACCTAATCTACTTAACGGTCCTAATCCAAAAAGGACTCAAACTACTTATTTTTATCTAAAACAACCTTATCCACCTACATTTACGTCATTTTTCAATTGTAACAACACATAGTCGAATTTGGATGATGGGCTTCAGCTCTTCATGCCCACTTTGTTTGACCTCCACAAAAACAGGAAACCATACCCTGTTTTTTAGGCATCACATCCTTTACATTATTTGAACAATTTGATCATCAATTAAGCTTGATTTCGTGGTAATTATATGTTGGATATTATCTTAATATGTCTCCTCACCTATCCCTAGCCTCTAGCATGTCAAAAATACTTCCAAAAACTATTTAAGAAAGCTGTAATAAATTGCGCTACGAAAACACAACAGTTTCGTAGTGCCTTTGAAAAACTATCATTTCAAGTATTAATTCTTCAAAACCTGAATCCTTTCCACTTGCATCACTTCACTTACCCCTTAATACATCTCCCATATCAGTTTCAGCTCTTGACTCACTCTTCAACCTCTCAAAAATTGATCAAAATGAGAAAGAAATGCAACTACAGCAATTTCGTAGCGCTTTTCTGCTTTTTTACACTGAATGCGCTACGAAACTTTGAGTATGCAGATTCTTCCAAATTTTTCCAAAATGTAAAGCGTGAATGTTCCAAAAATTTAAAATAGACCTTATTTCATCATATCACTTGAAAAACAGAGTCATTCCAGCCTTCTTGAGGTCCCTTGTTCATTTGCAATAGGTTAGCCTATTGGTTTTTCCTTTTTTTTCTTGAAAACTAGGTCTTGGGACAGAGCCTATATATATTACTACGTGATGTATTTTGAGAAACTGAAGGAGGTTTTTGTAGGCCATTATGTCATGATTAAAAATCTCTTCTTTTTTTTAACCATATATCCTATTGTCCAGAAACTTCCTTTGAAAAACATGTGTAAAACAGGAAAACTTTGTTTCTGAAAATAGGGCTTCAAAGAAAACCTTGTATCTCCCCACTAATAACACATATGAAAAAAGTGAGAAATTTTATTTTAGTTGGGGCTATGATAAAGACAAACATATTTCATAATTCCAAAATACATTTTCATTTGGCCAGAAACTAAACTTGAAGTTGACTGCTAAACAGTCATGTACAGGACATTTTGTAATAGCAGTTTTGTAACGCATTTTAATTTATCAATTTATACCACCTCCTAATGAATTTGAGGAAACTGAGAGAGGTTTTTGAAGTTAGGTCCATTATGAAGAAAAACCTCTTTCACGTTTCCTAAATTAGTTTTCACTTGCTCAGAAACCTCCTTGGAAGTTGACTACTCAAAACTAGAAAACAGAGTTGTTTTCTTCATATTGCGCTACGAAAAGACAGCGCTCTCGTAGCGCAAAACGACATTTTTGAACTAGTGGCACTACGAAAGTAAGGTTTCTTGGCTAATTGGATATTTTTGATGAAAAAACTTAGGGAAATGAAATGAATGATGAAATTATGAATGACTTGACATGAAAAACCTTTAAAATGAATTTATTTAATACCAAATCTAAAAATCTAATACTCCCTTTTGGTCAAAATCAAGAATTGACTTCTAAACCTGATTTGAACCATGACCAAAAACAAAAATAACATAATTATTTTTTTTTGAGAATTTTTGGGTGGTAACAGAGCCTCTACTTGGGATAGTGTGCCCATGTGGTACACTAATAACCAGTAGTTCCAATGCTTCTATCCATTTTCTTGACCAAACAAAAAAAACTTTGAAATTACCAAGCTCTTCTTCAAAGTCTTATAGCCTTCACCTCGGGCTCAAGATTGATGATCACTATAGAATAACCAAATATGTACCTACTGAAAGGATGCTCAGTCAACTTCGAGCTTATTCACACACTCCTACCTACCCTATTAGCTGCAATCTCCATTTGTAACTCAAGTAACATGAAACTTACAATGAAGCCAATCATTGATCTGATCTGACACTTGAATCTCTTGATTGTGCTTGAACCAAATGTAAACATGATACTGAAATTACCAAGGCAACATGAGATGTAACTGATCTTCAAAATGAAAATATAACTGGAAATATGGATTGTAGAACTCTTCCATGTATTCAACTATAGGATCAAAGAAGACATGACATGTTTGATGCTTCTCATGAAATTCTGCAACTTTGGACAACTCATCCATGCTTTGATCAACCACATAAGGCTTTAGTTGTGTGCTTTCAAACTGCTTTTCAAACTGATTTACAAAAATAGTGTATTCTTCCTCAATCTCTAAGAAGAAAGGTAGCAACACCCCCTCTTTGTGTTCTGGCATTAAAATCATTTGAAAAGACTGATCTTGATCATGAATACTATGAGATTGAATTTTATATTTTGAAACTTGAATTTCCTTTTCAATGTTCTCTGCAACTTGATCCACAGACTGAATCTTATCTTCTGACTTGCACTCGAATGATTTCAGATTAGAAGACAAGGATAAAGAAAAAATTTCACCCACTTTTTCCTTAGTGTGATCATTATAAGGAAAGACATGAAAAATAAACACTTTCCTTAACTTTAGGGTTATAGAAACTATCTTCCAATATTTCCTCTTGTTGTTTGCAATGATTCTCATACTCCTGATGATCAAAAGACTAGCAAGTATGTTGCAAACTTTCATAAAACTCAGAGGATGTATCATAATTTTCATAAATAAACTCTTGCTGGGTTTAATTTTCAGCTAAGAAAGAGGATATCCTTTCTTCTTGTTGATGAAATGGATTGTCATGAAGAGCTTCTAAAATTTCCTCATCCATGAACTCATCATCTTCATAACAATTCTCCAAATATTCAATAAAACTCACATAGTGTTTACAACAGTCTTTAACCAGCAATGAGGAGGGATGACACTCTTCATACATCTCATAAAATGCAACATGGAAATCAGCAATAGAATATAATGAACCATTTGGCAAGCTTTCATACCAAGACCGTGCTTTTCCTTTCAAAGTGGCCATAAACATCTTCATGAGACAATATTCAGGGAATTAAACCTTAATATTGTGTACATACATATGTAATCTAACCAAATGAAGAGCAGCATTGTCTTTCTTTTCATCTTTGAATATAGGAATATCAGTTAACCGTTCAATCTTTGGCATAGGATTTGGAAAACCAGGGATATGAGACCGATTCACAGCGCCATACCTGGAATTTATTCTTGCAATGGAAATCATTGTGAAAATTCATCAAGCTACTGATCTCCAATTAGTGGATTCACCTTCTAATTTATTATTTTATGTGTGGAGTTGCCAAGGTAGATGCAGCCTCGAAAATCTTCCTGAGCTCCTGCTACCTTCAGAAGTTCAGCTTCAAAATCTCGGGAAAGTATAGTCTTCAGACTCCCGGCCGACGCACCAAAATCTTATCACAAAATTAGACCTGATAGGCTTCTCATCAAACCAATCTTGTGCAACTATTTCAAACCAATATTTTGGTTGAGGCTTAGCCTCCTCAACCTGAGAGGGCTCTCTCAAGGGTTTATGATTTTTGATAAATATGTAGGTGGCTAACTCTATATGGGATAAAAATAGATAAATGATATAAAATGGTTTTAAATCACATTAGCAAGTATACATTGGGCTTATGGAGTCATAATAGCTTCAGCAAAACCAAAATAATCTACCTAGCATGGAAGTCAAGGCATATTAGAGTTCAAGTTAAGAAATAAACATGTAGAACAGTGAAACACACAATCAGTTGTCTATGAAGGAAGTTAGAGCATCATTGATGAATTCTAAGTAACATAAGAAAACACCACTACAATAGAATATTGAAAAGATGCAATCAGAACAAGAACATACAAGAAATCCTTATGAATCTTGAGTTGTCTAAGTAGAAATTCTGTATTAGGCTGAAAATAGTCAATTACATAAAACCAAGTCTTTTTGCTAAAAAATGTCCAACCCTTTGCTAATTAGAACCCTTTTTATTTAATAGACATATTACAACATGTGATGATCTACCTCTAGGCTAGATACATCAAATTTCCAACTACTGACACTAATTGACACCTTGCATAACTGTAAGATATGGAAGTTATTACATAAAGACACCTAATCTACTTAACAATCCTAATCCAAAAAGGACTCAAATTGCTTATTGTTATCTAAAAAAACATTATCCACCTACCTTTACATCATTTTCCAATTGTAACAACACATAGTCGAATTTGGATGATGGGCTTCAACTCTTCATGTCCACTTTGTTTGACCTCCACAAAAACAGGAAACCATACCCTGTTTTTTAGGCATCACATCCTTTGCATTATTTGAACAATTTGATCATCAATTAAGCTTGATTTCGTGGTCCTTATATGTTGGATATTATATTAATATGTCTCCTTAGCTATCCCTAGCCTCCAGCATGTCAAAACCACTTCCAAAAATTGTTTAAGAAAGCTGTAATAAACTGCGCTACGAAAACACAGCGGTTTCGTAGAGCCTTTGAAAAACGATCATTTTAAGTCTTAATTCTTCAAAAACTAAATCCTTTACACTTGCATCACTTCACTTACCCCTTAATACATCTCCCATATCAGTTTCATCTCTTGAATCACTCTTCAACCTTTCAAAAATTAACCAAAATGAGCAAGAAAAGCAGCTACAGCAGTTTCATAGAGCTTTTCTGCTTTTTACACTAAATGTGCTATGAAACTGCTAAGTATGCATATTCTTCGAAATTTTCCCAAAATTTAAAGTGTTAATGTGCCAAAAACTTAAAATAGACCTTATTTCATCATATCACTTGAAAAACAGAGTCATTCTAGCCTTCTTG
The DNA here is from genome assembly GCA_034641835.2 of Pinus albicaulis. Lineage (NCBI taxonomy): Eukaryota > Viridiplantae > Streptophyta > Pinopsida > Pinales > Pinaceae > Pinus > Pinus albicaulis. The sequence continues at coordinate 272,052,145 of CM076571.1, read as the reverse complement.
AGGTCCCTTATTCATTTTCAATAGGTTGGCCTATTGGTTTTTCCTATTTTTTCCTGAAAAATAGGTCTTGGCACAGAGCCTATATCTATTACTCCATGATGTATTTTTCGAAACTGAAGGAATTTTTTGTAGGCCATTATGTCATGACTAAAAACCTCTCTTGTTTTTTTGAACCATATCTTCTGCTGTCGAGAAACGTCCTTCAAAAAACATGTGTAAAACAGGAAAACTTTGATTCTGAAAAGAGGGCTTCAAAGAAAACCTTGTATCTCCCCACTGATAACACATATGAGAAAAGTGAGAAAAATTGTTGTAGCTAGGGTTGTAATAAATACAAACCTCTTTAATAATTCCAAAAGACATTTTCATTTGGCCAGAAACTGAACTTGAATTTTACTGCTAAACAGTCATGTACAGGACATTTTGTAATAACAGTTTCATAGCGCATTTTAATTTATCAATTTCTCCCAAATCCTAATGAAATTTATCAAAATAAGAGAGATTTTTGTAGCTAGGTCGGTTAGGAAGAAAAACCTCTTTCATTTTTCCTAAATTCATTTTCATTTTCCCAGAAACCTCCATGGAAGTGGACTACGCAAAACCAAAAAACAGAGTTTTTTTTCTTCATATTGCGCTACGAAAAGACAGCGCTTTTGTAGCGCAAAATGACTTTTTTGAAATAGTGCACTACGAAAGTAAGGTTTCTTGGCTAATTGGATATTTTTGATGAAAAAACTTAGGGAAATGAAATGAATTATGAAATGATGAATGACTTGACATGAAAAACCTTTAAAATGAATTTATTTAACACTAAGGAAGGTTCAAACCTAAAAATCTAATACTCCCTTTTGGTAAAATTCAAGAATTGACTTCTAAACCTAATTTGAACCAAGACCAAAACCAAACATAACACAACGATATTTTTTTTTAGAATTTTTGGGTGATAACAAGTTGTTCGATTGAATAATGTCGAACATCTTCCTTTGGCTTCTTGTTTCCTACTTTTGAGAAACCTCTCAAAGGATAAGGCATCCCTTCCACCATTTGAGGGATCCCAACCTCCTCCTCCTCTCCTATAAATACATCTCTCTCACTTAGATGCAACTAGATGAACATTTTGTAGAATAGTTGAAACAGTTTGATATAACTGGTGTGAGATAGAGTAGAGAGATACCCTTGTAGAGAGAGAGTCTAGGTTGATTGCCTCGTTAAGTCCCATTCCTCGACGAATGCTAGAGATGCGTTTCGACTGGACCCACTGAAGGAAGCTGTGACATTAAGGCTAATTTGGTTGTAATATCTTTCGCTCTCTTAATTAATACATGACTGGTGTTTTGGTTCCCATCTTGCATTTGATATGATTAGTCTTATGCAATACATTTAATTCTCCTTGACCAATTATATAGTTATGAATGCAAATATTGTTTTATATGCTGTTATATTTCTTTGATCCTTGGGCACACACTTGAGTACCACCACTGAAGGACTGTGACATGCTGGGAAAAATATCAGGAGACTGCTACCACAGCTATGACAAGTGTGTTGGAACAAAGGTAGGAAATTTATCCCGACTCAGTTTCATTCATTAACTAGGAATCAATGCATTAGCATGTCCACTTACTGCTAGACTCACCCTAGGGCTAGAGGGATCACCTCTATCCGCAGAGGGGATTTACCTACACAACAAGTTGGTGACTCTGCTGGGGATCAGTGCGTGTTTTTTGTCTCATTGTTTGTCGAGTGTTTGGCTTGTCGAGTTGACTTTGGTCGTTTCATCGTTTTCTTGATTTGCTTGACTTGTCTAACTGTTTTCAACCATCCTATTCAGTTCCAGAGTGTCAAGTCTGACCTCTTCTCAATGGTTTTATTTTTTTTCCCATGGTTTTCTAGCTCAACGCGATTTTTCCTTGAATAGTCGCGTTGATTGGTGCATGTTTCTTTTGTCACAAGTGCGCCAACCCCTGTTTAGCATGGGTTACAGCTAAACAGTCGCGCTGAATACTAGAGGATTTGATTTGACCTATCTTCTAAGTTTTTGTCAGTATTTCTTGGCTCTAGATTGGTTTTTTACCTTGAAATTAGTCTGTTGAGATTGTTTTGACTTTGTAGTCTCGATATTCTCAGCCATTTGTCCATTATATTATCAGTGGAGTTTGTGGCCCTAGGGTTTCTAGGTGTCTTGTGCTGCTTGTTCGGCCCTTTCCTCACTGAGCCTTCTAAGTTGAATTTGAGTCACTTTTATCTTTGTCGTTTCAATTCACATATTGATTGTGTTAGTCTTTGTTAGGTCCCTATATTACTAGTATAGTACCTTATTGTTGTTAGTGTAACCCCTTTATTGTTATTATTGTACCCTTGTAACCCCCATTTTGTTATTATTGTGCCCTTAAATTATTATTGTTAGGTCGGCTAGGATTACATTGTGGCCCACTAGGATTACATTATGGCCCCATGGACTCCTATATATAGAAAGGAGGTTTTGTAAATTGTATCATCCAAGAATTTTTCATTTATGTAATGTATTGGAGGTTGCCCCCTCGAAGTGGCTTATTTCTAAGGCGTTGATATCTCTTTTCTTCTATATTTGGAGTTGGTTACACAACATTTGGTATCAGAGCCTTTGGATTCTAGGGTTTTGCTGATCCAAACAAGTCATCGTGGCATTTTCGCTATAACTTTTTTTTCTACGAAGTTTCAGAAGCTGAATTTTTTAGGGTACGAAGCCGAAATTCGGAGGAAGCTTGTCTAAAAATTTCAGAGCTTGTTTCGCAATATTTGCAGAGATATCATCTGTGGAAGTTAGGTATTTTTTCAGGATCCTAAACAAGTCATCGTGGAATTTGCGCTATAAATTTTTTTGTACGAAGGTTCAGAGTCTGAAATTCATATGGTGTGAAGCTGAAATCCTGAGGAAGTTTGTCAAAAAATTTTAGAGCTTGGTACGCAATATTTTTGGAGATATGATCTGTGGAAGGAAGTGCTTTTTCAAGATCTTGAATTTCATCTCAAAGAGGTGATCGTGGGGAAAATTTCAATAAATATCTCTCTGGGCATCGGATTGGAGTGCCGTAAAAATTGGTCGCAAGTACACAGACTATAGTTTCTTGGCTATCAATTTCAGAGACAAAGGAAGAAACAGTGACACGTGGCAAGTCCTACAAGTTTGCTCTACTGAACCAGTCCAAAATTAGGTCATTGTGGGAGATTGGACACAACTTTGTCTTGGAGAATCAAAATTAGATCAGACCTGTGGCATTTGAAAGAAGCTTCAGAGGGCTACTATAGGGCTGAATTTCAGATATTGAAGATTTTCAATTGCAGATATAATTCCATTTCAATATCAAGCTACTCAAAGCAAGTAAAAGAATAGGTATCAATATTGGATTCTAAAATGGCGCCTAAAAAGAATTCAACACCCATTAAGCCTTCAGAAGGCTCTACCATGACTCATGAAGATGAAGAATTGCAACATGATCTATCAAAATTACAAGAGCAAGTGCAACAAATTTCACTCTCGCAAAGAACAACAAAAAATGAAATTGAAGTTTTGAAGAAAGGAGTGGAAACTAAGATGGATGGTTTGAAGAAAGGCGTGGAAGCTAAGATGAATGGTTTGGAAGCTAAGATTGATGGCATGGAAGTGGGCATGGAAGCTAAGATGGATGACATGAAAGACAACATGGAAAACATGAAGAATGATCTAAAATCATACATGGAAGGCTTGATGACAAGTTTAAAACCAGAAATGATTCCTAATGGCGAAAATATAGTAGAAGAACCTCATGATGAGAAAAAAATAAATGTTAATCGTGATTTCATAAACTCTAATGTTGGCGGGAAGAACCACCATATTCCAAAAATGGATATGAGGAAGTTTGATGGAAAGGATCCTGTAACATGGATACTACAGATGGAGCAATATTTTGATCTCCATAACGTGCAAAACACACAAAAAGGTACGCATTGCAACTTTACATTTAGAACAAAATACATTTGTATGGTATCGATGGCTTTGCTCCCATAAAAAAATTGTCACTTGGTCAATTTTTACGGAGGAAATGATAGCACATTATGAGGATACAAAGAGAAACACCTTCTTTAGCCAATTGATAAATCTCAAACAAAAGGGTTTAGTGGGGCAGCACATTGAGGACTTCCAAAAATTGAATATAAGGGTAACTGATATTACAGAGGAACACAAGATTGATCTCTTCATAAGCACTTTAAAGGATAACATTCAACATGAAGTTCGCGTTCTGGAACCTGATTCATTGGAGAAGGCATTCAAGTTGGCAAGAAAAGTTGAATGTAAAATTATGGCAACAAGGAAGCCTACCACTCAATTCTATAAAGAAGGAAGTGTGGCTACGCCTAGATTTCCACAACCTACAAGGTTGACACCACAACAATTGGAAGAAAAAGAGCAAAAGGGCTTTGCTACAGTTGTGATAGAAAATACACTAAAGGTCATAAGTGTGCTGAGAAGAAATTATTTTACATAGATTGTGAAGAGGAAGAAGAAAATGAACAAGAAGAGGATATACACCAGGAACCAGCCCTAGAAGAGGAAGAAATGAATCCTACCATATCGTGTAATGCACTGGCAGGAATTACCACTCCTCAAAATCTCAAGATAGAATGACATATCAAGAAGAAAAAGGTAATAGTGTTGATTGATTCAGGTAGCACCCATAATTTTATTCATTGTAAGGTAGCCAAGGAATTAAATTGTTTCCTATACCCAGCACCAGAACGTCAAGTGATGGTTGCAAATGGAGGAACTATAAATTGCTCTGGAAAATGCCATAATATCAAGCTAACCATGGGGGAATATGTATTGACTAGTCCAATGCTTTCCATTCCTATTGGAGGTGTTGATGTTGTACTAGGAGTACAATGGTTACAATCTTTGGGGATGGTAGCTTTTAATTTTCAAGAACTTTTCTTGAAATTTTTTTCAGAAGTAAAGGAAGTCGAATTACGGGGTATTGAAGGGAAGCCGGGAAGGATAATAAGCTCTAATTTCATGACAAAACTTCTAAAGAAAGAACAACGAGGTGTAATTTCACAATTATGCTCACTAGAAGTTCCGACATCAAAATCATCTATTTCTGCAGATCTCCAACAAGTCTTGGACAATCATTCCAAGGTGTTTGAAACTCCCAAAGGACTCCCACCAATTCGTGATCATGATCATGCTATTCATTTAATTCCAGGAAGTGTTCCTCCAAACATTAGGCCTTATAGATATCCTTACTTCCAAAAGAGCGAAATTGAACGTATGATTGCAGAAATGTTAGAGGCAGGTATAATTCAACCTAGTCAAAGTTCTTTCTCTGCTCCCGTAGTATTGGTACACAAGAAGGATGGATCATGGCGAATGTGTCTGGATTATAGGGAGCTCAATAAGCTCACCATTAAAGATAAATTTCCCATTCCTGTGATCGATGAATTATTGGATGAATTACATGGAGCAATTTATTTTACCAAGTTGGATCTTCGTTCAGGATATCATCAAATTAGAATGAAGACCGAAGATATTCCAAAAACAACATTTCGAACTCATGAAGGTCATTATGAATTTTTGGTCATGCCTTTAGGCCTTACCAATGCACCTTCTACATTTCAAGGGTTGATGAATTCCATTTTCAAACCCTTCCTTAGAAAATTTTTGCTAGTATTTTTTGATGATATACTAATCTACAGCAGGTCTTGGAAGGATCATGTTGAAAATGTTGACAGGGTGCTCAAACTATTGCAGGAGAAACAATTATATGCAAAAACATCCAAATGTTTCTTTGGAGTACAAGAGGTGGAATATTTGGGTCATATTATATCTCACAGGGGTGTTAAAGTAGACCCTAACAAAATTAAAGCCATTAAGGAATGGAAAGTCCCCACGACCATAAATCAGTTGCGAGGATTTCTCGGGTTAACAGGGTATTATTGCAAGTTTGTTAAGAATTGTGGGAGAATAGCAGCACCTCTAACAACATTATTGAAGAAAGATGCATTTTCATGGACTCTTGAAGCAACTAAGGCCTTTGAACATCTTAAAGAGGCAATGTGCCTAGCACCGGTCTTAGCTACGCCAGACTTCACAAAAACCTTTATTGTGGAATGTGATGCCTCAAGAAATGGAATTGGTGTAGTTTTAATGCAGGAAGGAAGACCCATTGCTTTTGAAAGTCGTCCAATCAAAGGAAAGTATTTACAGAAACCTATTTATGAGAAGGAAATGTTAGCACTACTACATGCACTAAAGAAATGGCGAACTTACCTAATGGGAAGACACTTCAAGGTAAAAACTGATCATGATAGTCTTAAACACTTTTGGAACAAAGACTATCTTCAGAAGAGCAGCAAAAATGGGTCACAAAGATGTTGGGTTATGACTTTGAAATAATCTACAAAAAAGGAAAGCTTAATGTTGTTGCAGATGCACTCTCAACAAAGAATGAAGAGGTGGAAGCATTGCTTTGTGCCATTTCTATTATCCAACCAGATTGGATAACCGAAGCAAGAGATGAATGGAAGAAGGACAAAGATGTATGGACACTCATTCAAAAGTTGCAGCAAGATCCTAATACATCTGATACATTTAGTTGGAAAAATGATTCCTTATGGTACAAAGATCGCTTATATCTTTGTAAGAATTCCCAACTAAAACAAAAGATTCTTCCGGAATTGCACACTTCTCCTTTAGGAGGACACTCAGGATTTTTAAAAACTTACCACAGGGTGAAGAAAGAATTTTTTTGGGATGGCCTTAAATCTGATATTCAAAATTTTGTGGTGGAATGTTTGGTTTTCCAGCAGAATAAAGTGGAGATAATTAAGACCCCGGGACTTCTACAACCTTTATCCATTCCAAGTCAACGTTGGGAGGAGATTTCAATGGATTTTATCACAGGTTTACCGAAGTCCGAAGGCAAGAATGTCATCATGGTGGTGGTTGATAGACTTACCAAGTATGCACACTTTTGTGCATTATCTCATCCATTTAAAGCAAGTACAGTTGCTACTACATTTGTGGACAGAATTCAAAAGCTACATGGAAGCCAAAGGGTTATTGTGAGCGATAGAGATCCCATTTTTACTGGAAATTTTTCGACGGAGTTATTTTCTTGTTTGGGTACTCAATTAGCTCATAGCTCATCTTATCATCCTCAATCCGATGGTCAAACCGAGATAGTAAATAAATGTTTGGAAGGATATCTTCGTTGTTTTGTATCTGATAAACAAACACAATGGGTCAAGTGGTTACCTCTCGCCGAATGGTGGTATAACACTTCCTTCCATACTGCAGCAAAAATGACCCCATTTATGGCACTTTATGGATATCATCCACCATCCATCACATCATCTTTAAGGGAAAATTCGAAGGTTCAAGCAGTGGAAGATCACATCGAGCATCAGCAAGAAGTTCTCCAACTTTTAAAGGATAACCTGAATTTGGCACAAAATCGAATGAAACAACAGGTAGATCAACATCGCAGCGAGAGAAGTTTTGATGTAGGAGATTGGGTATTTTTACTGCTACAACCATATAAACAAATGTCCCTCAAGCAAGCTAAGAAGGATAATAAATTATCGCCAAAGTACTATGGTCCTTACAAGGTGTTGCAAAAGATTGGTACTATGGCATACAAATTGGAGCTTCCTGCTTCTTCGCGAGTACATCTAGTTTTCCATGTTTCATGCTTAAAGAAAGTTATAGGTGAAAATCTTCCAGTTCAAACAATATTGCCAGAACTTGATGAGGAAGGAAAAATCATATTGGAACCTGAAGCGGTCATGGAAACAAGAACTCGACAGCTACGGAATCGATCAATTTCAGAGTATCTCATCAAGTAGAAGAACTTACCCACTAAAGATTCTACATGGGAGGATGAGAATTTTATACAGAAGCACCCAGAGCTACTCAAGCATTGAGGACAACACTTTTTTGAAGGAGAGGGGTATGTTAGGTCCCTATATTACTAGTATAGTCCCTTATTGTTGTTAGTGTAACCCCCTTATTGTTATTATTGTACCCTTGTAACCCCCATTTTATTATTATTGTGCCCTTAAATTATTATTGTTAGGTTGGTTAGGATTACATTGTGGCCCACTAGGATTACATTATGGCCCCATGGACTCCTATATATAGAAAGGAGGTTTTGTAAATTGTATCATCCAAGAATTGTTCATTTATGTAATGTATTGGAGGTTTCCCCCTCGAAGTGGCTTATTTCTAAGGCGTTGATATCTCTTTTCTTCTATATTTGGAGCTGGTTACACAACAGTCTTTCTCTCAATTCTTCGTGTATTTTTTTTGTTGGATGATCACTTTTGTTTTCATTTGACTCTCCATTCGTCACTTCGAGCATAGATTACATTGCTCGTTGGATCATTTCCGAAAACCCTTTGTTTTCTGTGAAGAGTGCATCCTTGTTTTGAGTGTGTTTTATTTTTATATTGCATATATATCTTTGTTTTAGATCATTACATTCATAGTGCTCAAAACTAGTGTTTATTTTTCTTTTTATTGTAACAGTGCATTGTGTGCCTCATTCATCTAAAAAGACAAAAAATTGCATTTTTTCGCTTAAATTGAAAATGAAAATGTTATTTTTCATTACTAGCTCTTACCGAACTAGGAGATAGTTTTATTTTTCTAATTTGGTTGTATTATATGCATTAGTTAAATTCTTCTTATGATTCAATTTATTGCTACTTTGTCATAGATTCCTATCCTTCTCTTAGCTATCATTAAATGAATGGAAATGATGCTCTTTTGCATGTAGTGTGCATTTAGGAATTCGAGATCACATTTGGTAAGGCCTTGAAATCACAAAATTAATTCAAGATCAACCTTAAAATGAATTCAATGAACCTAAGGAAGCATTGAAACCTAACGCACATATTTTAGAGGTCTAGGCTAGTGACGTGTTTCGGCGTCGTTAAACTTAGTAGTTGTCGTTCACCATATGGCATTATACAGCACTAGCATGGACTTGTGCCCCCCGTATCGTCACGTATATAAAGGGAGGCTCTCATAGGTTGCAATCCTTTATCCATAGGAAGCTGAGTCTGCTGCCCTGTAACCATGATACATCGAACATGGCATTTGAGGAGACTACATGCACATACATCAAGTCCTTGGTCATGTCTCTTTCATTTGATCACCAAGGTGTATATGGAAGTTCACGGAAACTTGGTACATCCTCTTTCTTAGATTACCTAAGTAGTGATTTTGGTCTTTTCGTGACCCTCTAAAAGTGAAAATATCATCAAGAACTTTTCCTTTCACGCTCGTTGAATCTGAAAGTGACTAGAGTCATCTTTTGCCTATTTCTCGACTCTTAAAACATGAAACAACAAAGTTTCATTTCAATGTCATAAAAATTAACTGCCTACAATCTCATGCCTGTTAAAGATATTTTATTGGCTTGTTTTTAGTAGTTCCTTAGTGTTTTGTCTTGAAGCCTCGAGTTAGTTATCTCATTTCCTTCCTTTTTTGAAATGAAGTCAAGGTGGAAGAACCACCCGTTTCGTTGCCCTCTTCATTGCCTCCTAGTGGTGATCCTTCTCTTGACGTTTCTTCAAAAACACCTCAGTCCACTAGGTCTATCGAGTTTTGGCAGTCTATCCTTCCGAATATCCTACCTCTCGCTACCTGATCTCCTCCTGAAGTGTCAGTTGATATCAATTGGTAGCCTCAAGGTGCTTGGTTTGGTTTTACGAGTGAGGAAGAATTCCCTCCTCTTACTTCAGGATCACCATTATTAGCCATTTCTTTACTTGCTAGTCCTCGTCATATTTTCAATGATCTTACAGCCTCGTCAGACATGGATTATTCGAGTCATGTTAGAAGTGAAGAGCTTAATGTTTCTACCGAGGAGTATTAGATCTTCCCAGAAGATTTCTCATATGTATCCAATCAACCTTTGTCACAACCGAAGTCTCTTCCACCCAGTTATCATAATTTTGGTCAGATCATTTCTGGTGTTGCATCCATGACACAGTCCGGTACATTGACTCCCACAAGAAGCTCGTCTATTCCTAGATCAAGAATAGCACCTTTGACACCAATCTCGTCGACCATTATTACATATGTCCTAGTCCAACCCACCATTTGTGTGGCTTCATCTGCACCAGTTCTTATTACGACTCTATCATCAAGGTCTGTTGATGTTCGCAGGTCTATCTTTATCAATCCTACAATGCTTGTTAGGCCCGCTGTGAGTGGATCACAGCCTCGCACTATGGAAATCCCATCTACTTGTACTGTGCCTATGGTTTTTACTTCTATTCCTAGAGGTTATACATTCGATGACTATCTATTGGCTATTCAGCAACAATATGCTCCCTCTCCAAACCCTCAGCAGCAGAATTCCACACCTCAGGGTTCTCAGCAGCCGCAAGCTTCTGGCAATCCTCTGCATCATTATGATGTATACGGTAATCCCATCTATTTTCCTCTGATTGATCCCAATCAATCCATTTACCAGCCAAGACAACCCTCGAGCCTACAAGGACAACCCTTTCAGGGACAACCTTCGGTCCAACAGGGAAAACCCTCTGGTCCACAAGGACAACCTTACATTCCACAAGGACAACCCTTACAGGGAAAACCTTTTACCCAACAAGGAAAACCCTACGGTAATCCTGGTCAACCTCAATTTCAACAGGGAACATCTTATGTTTCAAGGGGGAAAATTATATCCACCACAGGGAAAACCTTTTGTGCAACAGAATCAACCTTACGTTCAGCAAGGCCAAACTTTTGTACAACGAGGATAACCCTATGGTCCTGCGCTGAGTCAACCTAGTTTTCAGGGGCAACCTATCCCATCCTAATCATCGGGCCAACCTCTTCCACAAGGAAAACCTGGTGGCTCTCAGTATCCAGGCCAACCTGCCTTGCAAGGATAGCCTGGCCACTCTTAATATCTAGGCCACCCTGCCTCGCAGGGAAAACTTGTCCAACCTCAGTATCTAGGTCAACCTGCTCAAATTCAAGGTGCTACTTACCCTCTCAAGGTCAATATCAGGCGATATATAGTGCGCCCTAAGGTTTCACTTATTATCCTCAAGTTCAATCCCAGATGGTGTTTAATCTGCCTCAAGACAATGCTTACATTCTGCATCAAAATCCATATGTTGCTCAGCAAGGACCTTAGTGGTATGCTCAAACAATATCCCAATCCTCAACCCATGTATACGCAGAACTATCCAGCTTATAACCTGTTAGCCCCCCTATGAAATTTTTGACAAGCAAATAGGGAGCTAAATTGTTGTTGAGTCTTCAAGGAATGCATTTCCGCTGAAAACACAGTCTCCTTGAAGCCTCCATGTGCCTTTTATCCTTTGATCAAATCCCCTCTATTGATTCCCCTTTTAAAACCTCTCTGTTATGTGAAGAAATGCCCAAAGGCCTCCTTTCCCCTTTATTTTTTCCTCATTTAACCTCTTTTTCTTCCCCTTTTTCCTCCTCTCTATTTCCCCCATTTACCCTCAAATCCCCCCAAGATCCCCTTTAAATTCTTCCCCTGCCCTTTGTTTTCCCTTTTCTCCCCTTTATTCCTCTATCGTTCCCCTTTAAACCCCTTAAAACCCATTAAAATGGGAAAAAAACCCATGTTCTGACCTTATTAAAAGGCCTAGCCCCTTTACCGCAGGCCCCTTTCAAACCACTTCCCCACATGCCCCCGCGCTGGGACCAAGCGCTTAAGTCCCAGGCACTTATCGCAATCGGAAGCCGGGCGGGTGAGAAATTCCTTTGTAATACTCTAAAACCCCGATGCGATTTAATTATAACGTAAACCCTCCACTCTGTTCTGCACCGTTGATCCGATCCCCAGATCGACGGCGGAGCGCTAATCGCAAGCCCCCCGTCAATCGCAATCACAACACCCAGGCTGTCACCCCCGATTGATCGCATCGCTCCCCGATCGCTTCATCCTCCGATTTAATCTCGTTCGTTCGTTCGATGCACGATCTAACGGCTGGGCGCTAATCGCAAGCCTTCTGCTCCTTCCCCCGATTGTGAACCTCCGATTACTTCCCCACTGTTGATCTGTCCCTCGATCTGACGACCAGCACTCAATCGCACCCCCGCCCGATCGCTGATCGCAATTCCTTCTCCCGACGCTCCGATTCAATCCTGACCGTCCATCCTTCCCGCGATCCGACGGCCAGCGCTCAATCGCATTTCCCCTCCGATCGCAGTCACAAGTCCTTTCCTCCGTCCCCCGATTTAATCGTAGTCGTCCGTCTCCCGGTCGATCCAACGGCTCTGCGCTGATCGTATCATCGCCCGTCACCTCTCTCCATCTCCCTCTGATTAGATGTGGACAGTCGATCTGATCCCAAATCCGACGGTTGGTGTTTAATCGCAGCATCTCCCCAATCGCAATCGGAACATTTGTGTTGTGCATTGCGATTACTCCCCACTCCGACCTCCGATTGCGATTGTTGCGATTTCATCTCCGCCGTCCGTCTCCTCCCGGATCTAACGGCCCAGGTTTAATCGCCCCCCGCCATTGTCGGCCCCACATCCAAGGCTCCGCCCCTTGTTTTTTGGCTATTTCCTTTGTAATTCGCCCAAACGCTGAACTTTAGGCTTTACACTATGCGTTCATTTCTCCACTCCTCTCCGTTGTTTAGACTGTTTCTTCACCGTTCCGCCACTGTTCCTCCGCCTCCACAGCATTTCTCTACCGCGACCCGGTTTGCAACAGGTTTACTCTACAGTGCAGATAGTACAGAGAGGCCAATTCAGCGGCCAAACGAGACAACAGAGGCGGGTTAGAGGGGATTTGAGCTCGTAATTGAAGATTAATGGTTATGATCCTACATTAAAAGGATTCAAGCACAGTTGGAAGACTTAAGCACGCAAAGAGTCTTATCTGTGATTAAATATCAGCAAAGTACTCTTCTCCAGAAGGACATCTTCCTACAGCGATCTCCTTGCCTCCTCGAGCCCTTAAATAGATTAATGCACTGACGGAGCTTCATTAGAGACTGTCTGAGCAGCAGTAATGGAGGTATGGAGAAATCGCAGACTTCCATCCATGTCATTTATTTCAAAGTGGCAGCGCAGAGCTCCAGACAGCCAGAAGGACTCTAAAAGAAATATCCGAGGTCAATTGGCCTGACAGAGGCTTCCCTAGCCAGCCTACAGAGTACATACAGCGGTGCATTCTGCCATTAAGCAGCATGGGCGTGGACACTCCGCCGAGTCTATCTTAATGAGATTCATTAATTGTCTGTCTACCTCTGTTTTCTCTCTCTTCTTCTCCTATAAGAATTCCCAGAAACGAATTGTAAAGGTTGTTGCCTTGCAGGGCATCTGCTGTTAGAGGGATTCATTTGTAACTATTAGAATAGCCTTGGGAGGAAGTTGCAGATTAGTTTGTATGTAATAGGCTGGGAGGAGAAAGTCTGGGCTGTAACATCCATTGAGCCATATTGTACATGACTGGTTTTGCATCAATTAATCAAAGAACATTTCACAGGATCCTGGTCTATTGCTATTGGTGATGTTCTTCTTTACTCTGTTTATTACATTTCCATATTGTTTCATGTTCTTTTGGTAGGCATCAGAATAATGGTATAGGATTCACCCTTGTTAGGTGCCCTATGCTGTCTGCTCTCCCTACCTTTATGTTTTCTGCTCTATGTGCTATCTAAGAGCTGGTTTCAGTTGATTTAACCAGCGCAGCGGATGTTATTGCCTGCTGGCTGATGTATGAATTGGTTGAATTGGTTCTTAGATGTTCTGGTTGGGTTTGAGCTGGAAGGTTTGGGAACACTGGGGATAAGTGTTAGCCCTATCCACTAGGATCCTTGCGTGACCAGCTCGCCTTCCTAAGATCCCTTTGTTGATCTTGTCTCTGTTTTCCCCTTGGAGTTGCTAAAGCAGACCTGGAGTTAAATGACCTCTGGTCTGATCTATAAGCAGCCTCGTTGTCTCTTTGAGAGCTGCCTTTGAGTATGTCCAAGCAGGTCTGGAGTTAAATGACCTCTGACCTGATCTATAAACAGAAAATTAGTTGCTTTCCTTCTTTCACTTTCCTCTTTAATGTTCCATTCCACCATCTGCCTAAAAGATCCTTTAGTGTAGATGACTTGCCCTTTGAAAGCCTTGGCTAGTGGATGCACGTAATTTTCCTCTCATGACTCCATAGCCCAATGGATGGCACGGTCCTGGCCCATTCTCTCTACTGAAACAGCCTGCTGTTTTGTTCCTTTCCTCCCACTGCTTTCTCAGTCCATGATCTCGTGACCAACCCAGCAACCCTTCAACTAAATCATTTTAAACCCCCCCTTTTGTGCTTCATAACTAGCCTAATATATCATCTTGAGCCTCAAATATACATCACTCTTTGCTCTATTTGGAGAGATCCCTCTCCGGGTCCAGGAGGGCTAGATCCTAGGACCCCAAAGTGGTTTGATGTTGTCTCATCTTTTGGTATTGCCAAATCTACCAAAACATGGGAACCCCAACATAATGGTGACTCCACTGGGGAAGAATCTGAGAGTCAAGAACTGCTGACAGTTGGTCTATTTCCCATTGTCGTCCCCAACATAATGGCGACTCCACTGGGGAACAGATCAGTCAGCTTTGATTTGGCGAACCACTGTGGTGGACAGTAAGTTGTGAATCATCCACCTGGCGACTCCACTGGTAATCAGCTGGCCACTGATTATCTGTGGTATCACATAAGACTCCACTGGGAGACCATGTCGCAGTACAACATCATCCATGCCGAAGATCCAGTCACTTCGCTAATAGAGGACTCTGAACAATGTGCAGAGATAGATCCAAGCCTCGTAGCAGAGTTTCAGAGTGGAGTAGCGAGTGTACTCGAAGAAATTGAATGGGAGGACCTTCCAAAGATTGTCCCTATTGGCTCGGCACTCAATCATCTACCTAAGGTTAAGAAGATGTTTCTCAATTTGGTGTTGACAGATATGAAGCTGAGCTCAAACTTTTAAGCTCACAAGAGATATCCTACGAGTTCAGAGACCCGAGGGCCTTTTTGGAAAGTCTCTCGCCCCCTAAAAATACAGAGATTCCACTGCTCTTCGAAATACAAGAAGAAGAAGATCCGGGTTTCATGAGCCACACTGAGGATGTCGTGGAAAGTGCAATAATTGAAGCTGCCCAGGAAGTAGACAGCCTACCAATCATGGCAGCCCAAGAGAAGAAAGCATACACTTTAAGTGTTCGTGATCCTCAGTGCGTAGCACATGGAGGCCCGATATGCCTTTCGAACGCTCCAAAGATCGATCCGCAGCATGGGCCAGATTCATCAGGAATGGTCACTACTGATGGTGACCACCGCTTTGAAGAACCACAAGCAGAGCACCCTGTGGTTATCTCTGACAGGCTGTCAGTGCTCATATCCTTTTTCACTGTTATTAGACTGGCTGCATTGGCATTATTGTATCACTTAAGCATCAGAGATTTCCAGTTAGGGTAGGTAGGAAAAGCTCAATAAAGCTCAGCCTATGAGCAAGTAGGTTAGTTGTTTAAATTTCTGTCTTAGAATGTAGAGAAGAAACCTGCTAGACAGTCTAATCCTAGCAGGTAGTAGTGTAGGTAGAGAAACATATGAGACCAACCGTCTAATCTAGTCTCATGGAGTAATAAGGGTAGAAGTAGATTAGGTTTATTTTTCCTGTTTGTAAAGATTGATGATGTAAAAGGGTCTGCAAGTCCAAATGCCCCTAAGAAGAAAAAATGTTAGGACCATAGTGTGGGTACGTAGATGTTTGGAAGAATTGTACTACTGATATGTTGTCTTCACAGTTTGTGGCAGCTGATCAAAGAAAGAAATGGATGGTTCAAGCGTAGGCATCCTGGCCCACACCAAGAGATCAATTTCTTAAAATCGACCTTCAAGAAGAAGCCATCTCATGTGGGAGTCAAATTTCATAGTCCCCCCTATGAAATTTTTGACAAACAAATAGGAGGCTAAATTGTTGTTGAGTCTTCAAGGAATTCATTTCCGCTGAAAACACAGTCTCCTTGAAGCCTCCATGTGCCTTTTATCCTTTGATCAATTCCCCTCTGTTGATTCCCCTTTTAAAACCTCTCTGTCATGTGAAGAAATGCCCAAAGGCCTCCTTTCCCCTTTATTTTTTTCCTCATTTAACCTCTTTTTCTTCCCCTTTTTCTCCCCTTCTATTTCCCCATTTACCCCTCAAATCCCCCCAAGATCCCCTTTAAATTCTTCCCCTGCCCTTTGTTTTCCCTTTTCTCCCCTTTATTCCTCTATCGTTCCCCTTTAAACCCCTTAAAACCCATTAAAATGGGCAAAAAACCCATGTTCCGACCTTATTAAAAGGCCTAGCCACTTTACTGCAGGCCCCTTTCAAACCACTTCCCCACATGCCCCCGTGATGGGACCAAGCGCTTAAGTCCCAGGCGCTTATCGCAATCGGAAGCCGGGAGGGTGAGAAATTCCTTTGTAATACTCTAAAACCCCGATGCGATTTAAATATAACGTAAATCCTCCGCTCTGTTCTGCACCGTTGATTTGATCCCCAGATCGACGGCGGAGCGCTAATCGCAAGCCCCTCGTCAATCGCAATCGCAACACCCAGGATGTCACCCCCGATTGATCGCATCGCTCCCCGATCGCTTCATCCTCTGATTTACTACCGTCCATTCGTTCGATGCACGATCTAACGGCTGGGCGCTAATCGCAAGCCTTCTGCTCCTTCCCCCGATTGTGAACCTTCGATTACTTCCTCACCGTTGATCTGTCCCGCGATCCGACAGCCAGCGCTCAATCGCACCCCCGCCCGATCGCTGATCACAAGTCCTTCTTCCAATGCTCCAACTAAATCTCCACCGTCCATTCCTCCCCCAGATCGACGGCCAACGCTCAATCGCATTTCCCCTCCGATTGCAGTCGCAAGTCCTTTCCTCCGTCCCCCGATTTAATCGTAGCCGTCTGTCTCCCGGTCGATCCAACGGCTCTGCGCTGATCGCATCATCGCCCGTCGCCTCTCTCCATCTCCCTCCGATTAGATGTGGACCATCGATCTGATCACAGATCCGATGGTTGGTGTTTAATCGCAGCATCTCCCCAATCGCAATCGGAACATTTGTGTTGTGCATTGCGATTGCTCCATCCTCCGACCTCTGATTACGATTATTGCGATTTCATCTCCGCCGTCCGTCTCCTCTCGGATCTGACGGCCCAGGTTTAATCGCCCCCCGCCACGGTCGGCCCCACATCCAAGGCTCTGCCCCTTGTTTGTTGGCTATTTCCTTTGTAATTCGCCCAAACGCTGAACTTTGGGCTTTACACTATGGGTTCATTTCTCCACTCCTCTCCGCTGTTTCCACTGTTTCTTCACCGTTCCGCCACCGTTCCTCCGCCTCCACAGCATTTCTCTACCGCGACCCGGTTTGCAACAATTTTACTCTACGGTGCAGATAGTACAGAGAGGCCAATTCAGCGGCCAAACGAGACAACAGAGGCGGGTTAGAGGGGATTTGAGCCCGTAATTGAAGATTAATGGTTATGATCTCGCATTCAAAGGATTCAAGCACAGTTGGAAGACTTAAGCATGCAAAGAGTCTTATCTGTGATTAAATATCAGCAAAGTACTCTTCTCCAAAAGGACATCTTCCTACAGCAATCTCCTTGCCTCCTCGAGCCCTTAAACAGATTAATGCACTGACGGAGCTTCATTAGAGACTGTCTAAGCAGCAGTAATGGAGGTATGGAGAAATCGCAGACTTCCATCCATGTCATTTATTTCAGAGTGGCAGTCACAGTAGCTCCGTACAGCCGTAAGGACTCTAAAGAAATATCCGAGTCACTGGCCTTAGCGCAGGCTTCCCCTAGTCACTTAATAAGTAGCACACACAAACGCATTCTCTCATTAAGCGCATGGGCGGACACTCCGCCTAGGTCTGTTTTAATGAGATTCATTAATTGTTCCGTTCACCTCATTTTCTCTCTTTCTCCCATAATAATTCCTGCAGCCTAATTGTAAGGCTGCCACTTACAGGCATCCCATCGTTAGAGGGATCTTACCTGCACCTGTAATGTACCCTCGGGAGGAAGTTGCAGAGTAGTTTGTATGTAATAGGCTGGGAAGAGAAAGTCTGGGCTGTAACAGCCATTGAGCCATATTGTACATGACTGGTTTTTCATTTGTTAATCAAAGCACATTTCACAGGATCCTGGTCTATTGCTATTGGTGATGTTTTCTTACTCTGTTCACTACATTTTCAGACTGTTTCATGTTCTGCTGGTAGGCATCAGAATAATGGTATAGGATTCACCCTTGTTAGGTGCCCTATGCTGTCTGCTCTCCCTACCTTTATGTTTTATGCTGCATGTGCTATCTAAGAGTCGTTCACGGATTTAATCCGTCGTAACGGATGTTATTGTCAATGGGTCAAGGGGAAGGACTGTTGAATTGGTTCTTAGATGTTCTTGTTGGGTTTAAGCTGGAAGGTTTGGGAACACTGGGGATAAGTGTTAGCCCCGTCCACTAGGATCCTTGCGCAACCAGGTGGCCCTTCTAAGATCCCTGCTGTTAATCTTATCTATGTTTTCCCCTTGGAGTTGCTAAAGCAGACCTGGAGTTAAATGACCTCTGGTCTGATCTATAAGCTGCCCCTTTGTCCACCTTTGAGAGCTGCCTTTGAGTATGTCCAAGCAGGTCTGGAGTTAAATGACCTTTGACCTGATCTATAGACAGAAAATTGGTTGTCTTTCCTTCTCCCACTTTCTCTCCTTAATGTTTCATCCCATCATCTATCTAAAAGATCCTTTAGTGTAGATGACTTGCCCTTTGAAAGCCTTGGCTAGTTGTTGCATGTAATTTCCTTTCATGACTCCATAGCCCAATGGATGGCACGGTCTTGGCCCTTTCTCTCTGCTGAAACAGCCTGCTGTTTTGTTCCTTTCCTCCCACTGCTTTCTCAGTCCATGATCTCGTGACCAACCCAGCAACCCTTCAACTAAATCATTTTAAAACCCCCCTTTTGTGCTTCATAACTAGCCTAATATCTCATCTTGAGCCTCAAAGATACATCATTCTTTGCTCTATTGGAGAGATCCCTCTCCGGGTCTAGGAGGGATAGATCCTAGGGCCCCAAAGTGGTTTGATGTTGTCTCATCTTTTGGTATTGCCAAATTTTCCAAAACATGGGAACCCCAACATAACCCCTATGGACAGAATCCTCCTGGAAAAAACATATGGGGGAATAATTTCTCTCAACCTGGGTGGAATGCTAACATTGGTCTTTATCAACGACCTACAATGCCTTTTAATCGTCAATTTCATTTTCTCGCTATGTTGGAACTACCTGATGTGTCAAAGTTGAAGAACAATCTGATCCTTCATAACCTGTATTGGCCTCTAATTCCAACCAAAATTCCTGGTGATTGTCCCAAAATTTGAGGGTAAGTCTGGAGAAGACCCCCAAGTGCATGTTATGACATACCATCTTTGGTTTTCCTCTAACTCTTGGGTTGACGATTCTATCCAACTTTGTCTTTTCCAATGGACTCTTACTAGTGTCGCTACTAAGTGTTACATCGATTTATCTCGTGGTATCTTCCAAGATTTAAACTCTTTAGCCATGGTGTTTCTCATGCACTTTCAGTTACTGGTTCGGTATGAAACTGAGACACACCTCCTCACATCCTTGAAGAAATATTGAGCTAATCATATCTCAGATCATATTCATGAATGAAGGCGTCGTCTTCGATTGATCAAGTTCGATATTCCTAATCAGCTTCTAACTAATTGGTTTACTACCTCCTTCGTTGCTCTAATTTCTAAGGACATTGCCATGGGGGCATGCATTACTGAGGAACAAGCCATTTCTCATGCCTAGTACCTTGATCTTGTGTACTCTCAGTCTGGCACATTATTTGAACTCTTGCTTGATGCTCCTAGACTTGGAATTTTCAAAGCACCGGCGATGCCATCCGTCGACGGTATCATCGGTTTCATGTCTCAAACTTCTCGGAATTCTCCTCCTCTGAATCCTAGGAAGAAAAAATCCACTCCTTCCAATGATACTACTTCTCAGCCGACCCCGAATTATGGTAAAGCCGCAGAAGTGAATGTTGTTCAGGCCAATCTGGCGGATAAAACTTCCAAGGGTAAAAAGAAGGGTAAAGGTAAGGCCAAAGCCGATACCTCGAAACAGGATTCTCAGAAATCTCATGCTGATGATGGTTCACAGCGTAAACAAAAGTATCTTTGCTTGATTTGTGACAAAGAGCACTACACCAAGTATTGTCCTCGATGGGTCGAAGTGAGTCAATTGCTCAAAGGCACCCAAGGAACTTTTTTTATTCTCAAAGAACCGTTTCCATCACAGCTGACTAAGTTGGTAGAGTAACCTCAGTCCTCTACCCCATTTGGCTCTCAGGTTTTCATGATGAACGGTCCTGCATCCATTTCTATTTCTAACAGGTCAAAGGATTATATCGAACCATGTCTAGCCATAGTGGGGAAAGAGATCACTGATGGTCCTCCTCCTCCGCCTACTTCTGGCCCTCTCCAAATTGAAAGGCCCAGTATTTAGCCCATTGTATGGCCACCTTCCAAAGGTGTACTCCATAAGTCTTCTTACAATCCTAATGCCTGTGCTTCTCAAAAATACAGTATTGTTGAAGATCTATCTCAGGCTCCATTTTCTATGTCTGCCTTAGAAGTACTTCAGAGTTGTTCATCTCAATGGAAGGCTTTACTATTTTCCATCGGTGGGGTTGATCCTGTTGATTCGAGTCTTATCACTTTCGACTTGGAGAATTTCATCCCACATCTCCCTCACCATCTTTCACTCATCATCCAAGATGGGATTAATGGACTGAATATCCATCGAGCGGTTGTGGACAAGGGTGCATCTACGTGCGTCATGTCATCCACCTGCTGGAAAGCTATTGGTTCTCCAACTCAATTCATCTCCAAATTATGTAGAAGCATTTGATGGAAAGGATTCTAAACCTCTTGGTGTTCTCGCTAGTTTACCAATTACTCTAGAAGGGAAAATAGTTAACATTGAGGTCGAAGTAGTTGACGCCAAGCTCAATTACAATATTCTCCTCGGTTGCAGTTGGACTCACACCATGTTGTGCAGTCCGTCCACTATCTTTTGTGTTTTGCGATTTCCGCATGAAGGAAAGATCGTTACTGTCGATCAGTTGTATTTTTTCACTTCTTCCTCTTCCGAGGGAAACGTTCCGTATGTCAATAAAATTCCTACGCCTTATGAGAGCGTCGGTCCGGGTCTATTAAAAGATCCTGCCCTCGTGGGTTTTTTTCCTCTTCCTCCACCAAACACTGTTCAGGTTAATATAATATCTAGGTCGTCTGATCTGTGGATCATTCTTTCACCTTAGAAGATTGATTCATTTGGAGATTCGATGCCATTAATTCCGATCGAGATTGATTATTGTGAACTTATCTCGGCTTTGGATCCTCCCCCTCCTGATCATGCCCAACTTATTCTCATCCCCTTGGCTCGGTGATTTAGATTTTGCCTGATCCCTTGAGAGAGCCATTTCCTTCCAATGAGGCCATCGTGGAAAATATGTCTCTTGAGGATCCTCCTTGGGACAATAGTCATCATCGTTCCTCATTCATGCCTGGCCTTGGAGCCATGTCTACGTGTCTCGAGAGGTTTGCTTCTCAAGTTCCTTCTCCTCTGCTTCAAATTCCTAACCTGACACATGAAGTCTTTGCAGAAGGTAACTTGAGAAACATCACACAAACGATTCCTATCGACATCTCCGTTAAACTAGGGGTTTTCGAGAACATCCATATTGGGGCGACCTATTCTCTCGATGAGATCCAGGTCTATACTAGTCTCTTCCACAAGTTTCGTGACATTTTCGCATGGTCTTACGAAGATATGCTCGGCATCAATCCAAGTATAGTGGTGCATGATATTCCTACCTATCCTGGTGCGAAGCCTATTTGCCAGCATCTTCATCCTGTGCACCCTAGAAAGGCAGCCGCTATTAAGGGAGAAGTTGAAAAACTTCTTTAAGCTAGTTTTATCTATCTGATTCCCTTGATAGAATGGGTTTCCAATATCGTTCCTGTAGATAAGAAATAGGGTACCATTCATTTCTGTGTTGATTACTATGAAATTAACCATGCTTTCCCTAAGGATTATTATCCCACTCCTTTTATTGATCAAATCAATGATGACTGTGTTGGGAGTGAGATTTTTTCCCTTATGGATAGATTCTCTGGGTACAAACAGATTAATATTCTTCCAGCCAATCAACATAAGACTGCCTTTATCTGTCCTTGGGGTACTTTCGCCTATAAAAATCTCCCTTTCAGTCCTAAAATGCTGCGGCTACATTTCAGCGAGAAATTTCATATTCTTTCCATGATGTCAAGCACATTTTTCAACCTTATCTGGATGACCTTCCATCTCATTCGACTAAGTGTAAAGACCATCTTGATCATCTCCGTTAGATTTTTCTTCATTGTTGACGCTATAACATCTAGCTCAATTTTCATAAGTATGTGTTTCTGCATTGACTCCGGTAGAATCTTAGGGTTTATCGTTTCCAAAGACGGGATTCATCTCGATCCACTCAAAGTTGAAGCTATCATTAATCTCCCCTCTCCTTCCTCCTTACATCAATTGTAGAGTCTACAGGGGAAAGCTAATTTCATGCGTTGTTTTATACCTAACTATGCTGAAGTAGCCAAAGGATTTACGCGATTACTGAAACAAGGCATCCCGTTCCTTTGGGATGAGATCGCCCAAAAGTCCTTCGATGAACTGAAGACGTTGCTCATCAATGCTCATCGATGCACTGAAGACGTTGTGATTACTCCCTCTATTTAGCCACCGTGTTTAGCACAATTGCCATGGTTTTGGTACAAGATGATGATGGTGATGATGAGCATGTCATTAATTATCTAAGTCGTAATATTCTCAATACTTAGATGTGATATGCACATGTCGAGAAGTTGGCGTTGGCTGTTGTTCAAGTTGTTCATCATTTTCGTCACTACATCTTGTTGCGCACAGTGACTGTGATTTCTGATTGCAACCGTATGACTTACATAGTGACTCGTCAATTCCTAGGGGGCAAGTACTCAAAGTGGATTTTCATCCTCCAAGATTTCGATTTGGAGTTCACTAACGCCAAGTCGAATAAGTAATTATTCTTCGCAGATTTGATCTGCTCTCTCCCTTCTGATTCCGCTCCGTCTGGTTTCGAGGAACGCATTCCAGATGACACGATTTTTCTAATTAGCATCCTCGATCCTTGGTACAGTGATATCATCGTATATCTTCAGACTTCCACCTTTCGATCTGAGTTGACGAACGATGCTCGCTGACGCATTTGGCATCAATCGCAACCCTATTGCATAGTCGGAGATACACTCTACTGCATCGAAGTTGTTCCCATTATCCATCGGTGTTTAACTCTCAAGGAGGCTGAAAAGGTCCTGAATGATTGTCACAGTGGTGCCTGTGGTGGTCACATGTCTGGATATGCTACTGCATAGTATATTCTTTGTGTTGGGTATTTCTGGCCCACTTTCTTTAAATACTTCATTGTTGTTGTTCGTAAGTGCCATGATTTCCAGATCTATCAGCACAAGATGCGCATGCCGCCTTCCCATATTCACCCTGTCATTATCGTTGGTCCCTTTGCGAAGTGGGGAATCAATTTTATGACGTGAACCCTCACTCGGACAAGGGGCATGCTTATATCATCATAGTCGTAGACTACTTCACCAAATGGGTCAAAGCAATGCCTACACTTATGGCTGATGGTAAGACAACAGCACAGTTTCTATTCAATCATGTCATTTCTAGGTTTTGTGTCCCTCAAGCCATTGTTACTGATCATGGTTCCCATTTCGGCATTATATGGTGGTGCAGTTGACTTCTAAGTTGGGTCTGCGTCACGACAGCTCAACGTTGTACTACCCTCAGGCCAATGGCCAGGTTGAATCCGTGAACAAAGTTCTCATCACTATGCTTCAATGTACAATTGGGATGCACAAGTCAAACTGGAATCTCATGTTGTTTTCAACTCTTTGGGCTTACCGAACCTCAGTGAAGGATGCGACCAGATTCACTCCATTCTAGCTTATCTATGGTTTGGAAGCTACCCTTCTGATTGAATGTGAAATTCCTTCTCTCAAACTAGTTTTTGAATTGCTGCCAAATACTTCTCCAGAAGAAGAGCGTCTTCTATATTTAAAGAGGCTTGATAAAACTCGCCGCCTTGCTGTTCTGGTCATAGAAGCACAGAAAAAGTGGGTCAAAGCTCATTTTGACCAGTCGGTTTCCCTTGTTCCTTTATAGAAGGAGACCTCATCCTCCTGTACAACCAAGCTCACATTAAGCTCGGGGTAAGAAAATTTCAACCCACGTGGCATGGGCCCTACATTGTTAAGCGTGTTTTGTAGAATGGGGCTTATGAGCTTATTGATTATGAAGGTCATCCTCTGGATCAGCCCAGAAATGGGTTGTATCTTAAAAAGTACTATGCATGAGTCAGTCGTGCATGTTTCTTTGTACATAGGTGTTTTTTCATTTTTGTACATTTTTGGCCTGGTGTGCTTTGCAAGTGTTTTCCTGCTTATTGGATCGTTGCTTATTTTGCAGATGTTCGTTACCCCTTATGTCGTTTTCACGGATTGTAATTCCCACAGTACCCGGAACCTGTCTTCAGAAACCTGGGTGATTTATGATTCTGCTAGTGAGTTGATAGACCTTCAAGGTATCTATCTAGAACAAACCACAAAAAATGTCTCCGAATATAGTGTTTCTATTGAACTATTAACCGAGGCCATTTCTCTCGACATTCGTGCGTTGATTGTTAACCTAGACTCACATCTTGTAGTTCTTCAACTTAATGGGCATTATTCTGTTAGAAACCCTCACATCTTAAGATTGTATTTGCGTGTTCATTTACTGGAAAGACATTTTGATTACATTACATATCAACATATTCCTAGACGAATAACTCATTAATTGATACAGTAGCTAATATTGTATTAGATGCATAATTTGTAAAAAAATCATCATCACATGACAAGATCCATACAGGAAAATAGATGTGTGTGTGTGTGTGTGTGTATATATATATATATATATATTGAGTGTTTGCATCCATGTGCATCATAAGTTCAAAAACAATGTATGTTTCAATTACACCCTGAGACATCATGTCTCTCAAAAATATGCGGAAATGAAATCCTAGGTGTCTATTCAACATGATGATGATGACAACACGTCATTTCTTGTACAAGCCGCCTCAATAAGTGGTGAACACGGTTAGACACCCCTGCAGTGTGTTTCTGGTACAAGCGAGGAACATCATCGAATCACGCATAGTCTAGAACCCCACAGGAGATTCCCTCCAAGTTTCATATGATTTCCTCCTCCTCACCTCCCTCACCATGAGGGGCCACATCAAAGTCGCGAGGAATCCTCCGCGCTATTGGCGACATGCCTGCAGGCCTTTCTATGCCAACATCTACAATTACATGGATTAATGTCAGAACATGCATAACAAAAAATATCATAATACTCATCAAAATAAAAAAATGTCTTACCCAGTAATTCTTCCCAATCCTCTCCTTTCGGGAGTGGGATATCTGCATCACCGTTGAAATCTATGCCAGAGTATGGCCAGTCCTCCATGAAAAACAGCTGTCGGCGGAGCCACGCAAAGAACTCTGGTCTCTAGGACATATGTTGACCACCCTCTGACCTTGGAATCAAATCTGCCCAACGGACCATCCGTGGCTCCTGGGCTGGTGGTCTCGGAACTATTACTTCCTGACATTGGAAGATTGGTAGTTGTTCCAAGATGAAAGGTATCAATATGGACCCATAACCGAACTGCTTCAACTTGTTGTTCTTGCATTTTTTCATTTGGTGTTTCATGTTTATTATTACTGCATCTTCCCAGCTGTAGAGGGTCGGTGCCATTCAATCTACGGCAAGAATTAGCTGTGTTTTTGTGGCCTCGTGCGGAGCTTACAATCCAACAGTTTGTGTGATGGTGTGTAGCACTACCTTTAGTGCCAAATCTAGGATAGTTTGGATATCCACCTTTCCACTTTTGGACCCTTTCCTTGCCCCTGGACACACTCTGTCAATAACCATAATCATGTTTTCCATTGTGGGCTGAGTACCGGTCAGGATTGGTACTACCCCCCTCCGCGACAATCTAGTTATGAAGTAAATATCTGAGACCTCATTCTCAAGTTCCTGATCACGAATAATGAATCTTTTCTGATCAATGTCCCAGGCACTAATCAAGTACTACAACAACTTCAGTTGAGCTCTGAGACATGGTGCCATAAAGAATTTCTTGAGTCCGCAATCTCTGAGAACTTCCATGCATCTCACATTGCCCATGGATGCCTCATCTTCTTCACTTTGTTCTCATTCTTTCCGTTCAATCACCATTTTGTCCTTTCACACCTTCAAAAACATCCATATGGTTGTCATTAGCCAAATACAATGTTTTTTAATTGGTCAAATTGGGCTCATTGTTTAAATCTACAAGCTAAAAATGGTTGGCACAGTTGGCGTGACTGTTTTAGAAACAGTCGCGCCAATTGGCGCGCCCCAATTCAATTTTTATGTCGGTTTGTGAGAGTCCATGCCTGATACTCACGCAGACCATCGTGCGCTATATTTTACAAAATCCCACCATAAATCTACAAAAATGGGGTTTCAGGTAATGAAAATGCTACCAAAATGCAGGGTAGGATATGAGTTCTTAGCTGGAATAGAAGGATTCACGATTGGCTTTCTGGATTGCCCATTGTCAGCTCCGCAAAATCACAGTGAATAGGGTAACAAATTGCTCGCAAGAGGTAAAAATGAAAAGTAATTTATTTTGTACCATTTTTGGCATTTTATAACTTTTTAGAACCCTAATTAGGTTTTAAAACGTTTTTTTTAATTATTTTTCTATTTTATTTGAAAAAATGGGTTTTACGTGCGTCTCTTGTGCAGAAACTGGTCCTCAACATGATGATGATGAAGTAACGAGTTGTATGTTATACTTTTTAGGACTCCGTAAAAACACGAAAAATTCACTCCTGGAGTCATCTTTTAGCTCTTTTCTGACTCTCGAAAATTGAAAAGATTGTCGAGACTCTTGTCATTTTAAACTCGTTAAATGGCTGCAAAACGATATCTACCTAGTATACGTTTACCCCTTTTTTAGGCTGGGATAGATTATTTACGAAAAAGGTATGCCTTAGCCTATCGCGACTAAGAGGTTCTCTCAGACACAGTTTTCTACCTTTTCGGATCTGTGAGACTACCTAAGAAAAGGGATTGTTGAATTTCTCTTTTCTGCTTCTTTTCAAACTCTCTAAACATGAAAAGATGTCGAGTTCTTCCTTTGTCAGACTCGTTAAAACCTAAATGACATCAGAAACCATCACCATGACGTAACCGAGTTCCTCCTTCCTAGGGCTCGTAAAATGTACTAGGATGGATTTGTCCGAAGGGAAAACTTACATGACAAGCATATGTTATCCCCTTTAGGGTTATTTTCCAAAAATAATTGGGGTACTCGCCAGCAATGGTGGGGGAAAATGGAATCAGTTCTCAGTTGTGTCGACAATATGTCTCTCTTGAACGTGACACTCATCTGCATTCGTGTCGGGTTGGGGACATCTCATTTCATCATTTTTGCCTCCTTGGGTTTGGGCAATCTATTTTGACTGCTCATCCACTCTTTTCCACGTCATCATGACCTCAGATTCTTTGATGTCAAATACTTCCAAATCCGGAGTCATGTTGCTGATATGTTTAAGAGAAGTTTCTGTTTGCATTTTTCAACCTCCCTCTGATCCGCTTTTTTGGTCCTAATTCACTATCATCATATTCATCTGTCTCATGTTGATGATGTGGAAAACACTATGGCCCACCTTCGACCAGGTCACTTCCTGTCGACTTCATCTCATTATCCAGGAAGTTGATATAGAGACTCCCTTCCGCTATCTTGGAGCTTGCATGCCTCAATGGCAAGTTCTTCACATTCGACGATAGGTCCACATCATTGGCCTTTGATCGAGTGATTCTGCGGGTGTTAGAAGCCAGATCATTGTTCACATTCCATGGATTGTACTAGTTTTACCTTGAGATCCATTTTCATTATTGGTGGTTTATCTCGTGCATGTTAACAGCTTGCAGCATTAGTTGGTAATCAAGTGACTTTCTTGCATGTTCGACTTCAGCTGACATATTTGCATGCTTTAATTTGTACTTGTTCGGGTCGAGATGGAGCGCAAGACCCTAGGTTTTGTCTGATAAAATCCAGGCTGTGGGATATTTTGGTTTATCATGACTATACGCATGACTCTTCTGATTGGATGGTTGTGACCATACCTGCGTCTATTTATTGATCCTTACTGCTAGATGGCTGTGTCCATACCTCGAATCTTGTTTTTATATGTACTCTATTATGGATGGTTGCACCCATGCCACATGTTCATGTATCAGAGATATCAGTTTTATTTGTACTTTCAGGTCTTCTGATGATGGTGTTTGGTTTGAATGCATTTTCGTAAATCATTTCACTCCTCCCTCTCTCTCGAACCTCATGCTTTAGGGGGCATCTGTTACACAGCATTTTGTCACCATCCCTAAAATCCCCATACCACACATTGGAGGACCATTTCTATGACTTATATGTAGTGTCATGCCTTGAAAAAAGTCTCATTGCATCCCTTTCCATGAAAACAACATTTCCTCTGTTGACTATTCCTAGAATAGACCATCAAAAGCACATGATTTTGGGTCGGAATTGGTAGGAAATTATGGCCTCACGCCAATAAGAGAAGTTAGCACTGGGCCCCGTGCCCATTAGCACTTTGTCTCAGTGGACTACTCGCACCAAGCTATTTTTGTAAAGTTTTTTAAATATAGAAGCGAAGTTTCCATTGACAACCACTTTGTGAGTGGAGTCAACATGAGTTGTTCGACTGAATAATGTCGAACATCTTCCTTTGGCTTATTTTTTCCTACTTTTGAGTAACCTCCCAAATGATAAGGCCTCCCTTCCACCATTTGAGGGATCCCAACCTCCTCCTCCTCTCCTATAAATACATCTCTATCACATAGATGCAACTAGCTGAACATTTTGGAGAATAGCTGAAACAATTTGATATAGCTGGTGTGAGATAAACCAGACAAAGAGCCTTGTCGAGAGAGAGTCTAGGTTGATTGCCTCGCTAAGTCCCATTCTGCAACGAATGCTCAAGACACGTTTCGAATAGACCCACTAAAGGAGGTTGCGACGTCAAGGCTCATTTGATTGTAATCTCTTTCTTTCTCTTAATTAATACATGACTGATTTTTTGGTTCTGATCTTGCGTTTGATATGATTAGTCTTATGCAATACATTTAATTCTCCTTGACCAATTAGATAGTTATGAATGCAAATATTGTTTCGTATCCTGCCATCATTCTCTAATCCTTGTACAAACACCTGAGCACCATCGTTGAAGGACTGCGATGTTCTGGGACGAAGATCAGGAGATTGTTTCCACAACTACGACAACTGCGTTGGAAAAAAGGTAGGACATCTATCCCGACTTAGTTTCATTCATTAACTAGGAATCGATGTATTAGCATGTCCTCTTGCCACTAGACCCACGCTAGGACTAGAGGGATCACCTATATCCACAGAGGGGATTTACCTACACAACAGTTAGCGAAACAGGGTATATGAAACTAGCACGCAAAAAAATTTCAACTTCTGCTTTAATGGAAACGGCCTTCTTTCGATGAACAGGACGAAGATGTTGACGTACCAGTTTGACATCAAGGTACATATTAATAGTGTGTTCAATGATACTAGTGTCTATGCCTGAAATTTCCTCGTAAGACCCAGTAAATACATCACGAAATTCATGAAAGAGAAAGCAATATGTTTCAAGTTCTGATGGAGAAAAAGACATGCCAGCATGAATGTTTTCTACAACACCAGGTTTGTTCGAAATATCGATAGAAATTGCTTCTTCAATATTTGATAAGTTTCACTCGAATTCTATTGCATTAATAGGAAAATAATTCGAAAATAAAGTTTTGATCGATGGATGATATAGTTCAATAAGATTATCTTCTTTGTAATCCTGAATATGGGAATGATGATGATGAAATTCCCATGGTTCCCCTTCTGGCATCATGGCTTCCAAAATATTCTCACATGTCAAGAAAGTTGAGGAAAAAGGATCAGATGGAGTACCAAAATATAATGAATGATCAACCCAAACAATCGGCAATGATGATTTCGGATTCGCCTCCCAAGCCATATAGATTGATTTCTATGCCAACTCAATTGAGCTGGGTGGCAGAAATTCATCCAATGTAACAACTTCAGAATCACCCATAATCTTCCTTAAGCCAGATGGAGTGGAATATATCATGTACTAGGTCTCTATGTTTGTAATTTCTTCCGACGTTGCAGGCGACGGTAATGCAAAGGTTCCCATGAGGGTGGAATCCTTTAAGAGTCCCACACCAATGTTCTAAAGCAAGAGTTGGGGTGCGTGAACTAATAGAACGCTTCCAGTTACTTGGGAACTGGAGGCAAAGAAGAATAGTTGATTGATTATTGTGGTGACACATTTATGTGGAAAGGAGATCATTCTAAAATATGTATAGACAATCGCAGTCATGGCATATACCCATGGCCTTTCGAGTAAAATGTTGTAATCAAGCGGTCCATCAATGACGTCAACTTCAACATTTACTGTTTTTCCCCCTAATTCAACATGCAGGTTATTGATAATACCGCAAGGCTTATATGTACGTCCTTTAAAAGCTTTCAGCGTCATAGGAAATTGAGATATACGTGGTGATCTAAGTGATTTCCAGTAGTTTAGAGACATAATGCACGTAGATGCTCCCTCATCAATAATAGTACGATGAACGAGGTGATTGAGAACTTTTACTTGGATGGGGAATGCCAATTCTTCTGGTAATTGTAGCACATAGCGCGTATGATTAAAGACTACGAGATTGGAATCTGTTAGATCGATTCCACTAATTGCTGACAACAAAGCCTGCTTCTAGGAGGGACAATTTTGAAGCACCTCAAGTGCTAACATAGCTGAAGGGGATTGAACCAAATCTTCTACTATATTATTTTGAGGAGCTCGGGCTTGAGGATTAAATTTTGATTTATGAACGACTCCCTTTGGTGGCTTTATTGTTAATTCTGGTATAGCATTTGGAAGTATCGATTTCGTAAACGGATTCGTGGTCGAGGTAGTAGGTTGATCAGTATCCTAAATATCATAATATTTATTACACATTGACACCAAAACATCAGTTGATGGCTTCATGACAAACATCATAAGCACTTGGGAACTAGAAGTTGGATCCGTGGCAACCAAATTTGTGTCTAGATTCAGAAATGGATCTGTCAACACTGCGGATGCATGTGAGGTCTTAAACAATTTTGAGACTTCAGTGCAGTGAGGACAGTCTCAAAAAAAGTTTTCCTCATTACATATTATGCAAGGGTAATGATGTTTCTGATTACTAGTAGATTAATCAAATGATCCTTCCTACGGGATAGAAGTTTGATTTTTCTTTATTTCCCCTTTTTCTTACTTCTAGATTATTTGTCACGTTTGCCCTTGTCAGATGACATGGCATGGATTTTGGAAGAAGGCATAGGATCAGATGCAGTATAGTGATGGGTTCTTGCAGTACCAATCATACCGTCGCCAGGATGACCGTCCTTATATGGAGGAGGAACAATAAAATTAGATCACGGCGCATTAGGAATTTTCTCATAGAGCGTGCTAGACTGAGTGTAAATCAAGTCTAAATATTGGGCACGAGAAATGACCTTTCAGTGATGACGCCACCCTTAGCCATATCCTTAGTTATAGATGGTAACATGGATTTAATGAACCACTCAGCAAGGAGCTGATTAGGAACAAATGTCTTAACCATTCTAAAATGACGATGCCGCTCATGAATATGATTAGAAATGTGAGTAGCATTAGTCTGTTTAAAATTAGTCAAGAGTTCTGTTCCAGTTTCATATCATATGGGTAACTGGAAGTGATTCAAAAATACAGTAGCTAAGGCAGTGAAATTATCAAATGAAGCTCTAGGTAACTCAATGTACCATTTCCCAGCCGGACCAGTGAGTGTACGTTGGAAAATATGTAGTCGAACGGAGTCATCATTTAGGGAGTTAGATGAACACCATAAATGATAAGTCATAAAATGTGTTGACAAGTATTCCCTAGGGTTCTTTTAACTTAGGAATATCCGAGGGTAATTTATGAGGTATCACTGGCCACCAAGGAGCGTAATTGATTGGATCATTAGTGAGCCGATTTAAATCCGGTAACTCTAAAGTTGCAACAAAGTGAAACTGTCGATTTAGGTCAGGTTGAGAATAGCTAGGGTATGATGGAATTGCTTGGGAAACAGGCGTTTGAGCACCATCATAAGGAATCTATTGCTGGTAACCGAGATAGGGATTTTTTTATAAGCAAACTCTTGAGGATTCTATTGACCAAAACCTGGGTACGCTACTTGTTGAAATGAATGTTGTGGCATTTGTGCTTGTGGCTGCCAAGGGGTATGTCCCCTAATATTATAACCCAAACTAGGATAGCTTGGATTCAGTTATGGATAGGTATAACCTGGTTGCAGCTGCGACATCCCATAATATGGTAATCCAGCTTGTGAATAAATGATTCTGGATATAGGTGGTTGTTGTAAACCAGCCGAAGGAGTTGGAGTCTGAGGGCCCAATACTTGATGGTATTGGGTTGAAGTACCTGCCTAAGACTGTTGAGGTACAATAGTTTGAGTATGTAACAGGGGTAAGGATGTATTAAAAAGCGGATTTGATGTGGGTGAAAGAGGTTGAACTAGTTGATATCAGTGTACAACCATTTGTGGCTGGATGGGTAGAGTGGGCTGCCACTAACAAAAATTCATTCTGACATTAGGATGACCAAATAATGATGGAGTAATGTAAAAATGGGTGACCATAGGTTTCCCCCCAACATGAGGAGTATAATAAGATGGAAAATATTGTTCTCCAAATGCAGGGAGTCAAGTTGAAATTGTACTGGATGGAATATACCCAGATGGACCAGCTAGATATTACCCTGATGATGTGTATAAAGGATCAGGCCATTCCGTACTCACTATATATTTACCAGTGAGAATACCAGACGATGACATTGGTGAAGTCTATGGGTTTTAAGATGAACTAGAGAAGGTTCCTGATAAAGATTGGTAAGCAGGTGGGACGGAAGGGCCACCATATAGATGTGACTCTAGTGATGTTGTGAACATCGACAAGGTAGCAAGAGTAGGTGTTGTTGCAACTGTAATAGATGGTCCAGCCGAAGATGTTGGCTCAGGTATGGTTATTATACTAAATGTATACCCTATTGGATCTACGGGAACTCGAATAGATGCAGGATCAACAAAAGCAAAGGAAGGTGATTGAGGAAAAGACTCATACAGGTAAATATCTGCCCCAAAATGAGTTGGAGTTAAAGGTGTTTTGTCTTGTGGTATTTCTTCAATCAAAATTAAACCAGGTGGAAGGATTTTGCCGTCAGGCCCAAAGTATATTTCAGGAGGTTGACTACGCGATATGGGAGGCTCAATGGCTACAATAGATTGTGGGGTGACCGATACAGGAACAAATTTCGGTCATTCGACTTCGGGATTTAGATTTTTTGTCAAAAAATTGACAGGATCTGGATAAACTTCCAATTGAAAAACGTCGGGTTCGAGAGTTATGGTATCACTGATTGGATGGATCATGACCATGGGTAGCTATGAGGACTCTGTCTCAACAACAGTAGATGACCCAGGATTTGTAGAAATAACATGAGATGACTCTAGTATATATGAGGATGACGTTGCACTAGAGGTACTAATAGTATTAGTTTCAGTAGAGCGATGTCACCTTCACCGACCAGAAATGGCTTCCCATTGTAAAGGTGGCTTGAGTGTTATTCTACGCGAACGACGGGAAAGGTATTTTCTTCTTCCATGATGACTGATTTATTTTATGATCAAAAAGAAATAAACAAAATAAAAGGGTAATTCTAGGCAAAATGTTTACCAAGTAATTGTGAACTACAGAATACGTCTTGGCGAACCAAGAAGTACGAGCAGGCAATCTCCCCGAATGTTGTGTTCGGTGTATCACAAGTTACAAGGTGGCCAACTTGGTTAACTATGGATTTATAGCAACCTAAATTTTTCCTCCCAAATATACACAAAGTTACATGGATGCCCAAGTCTGTATTAGCGCTATCTAATGCGAAACCGCACAGTGAGAGCACATGCTTATACTTTTCGTACTAGAACACCGCCCAATATACCCGAAGGTACGTGGAAGAGCTTCGATATACTTACATACGTGGAGTGAGGTATCACACTTGGAATGTATCACAGACAAGTTAATGACAATTTCTATGTTTAACGACATCGGAACATGTCTCTAGCCTAGACCTTCTAAATGTTATCGTTATGGTTCCAATGCTTTCTTAGGTAAATTGATTGTAAATTTTATGTTGATCTTGTTTATAAAGTTTGTCTATAAGGTTCACTGCGTGATGTGATGGAAATTCCTAAAAATGGAAACTAAAATGATAAGAAAACCTTTCAATTTTAGCTTTTTCAATGAAAATCCAAGCTACTAAGGGAAATAGCAATCAGTTTTGGAGCAAACAACAAAGAGCACAAACTAAAATGCAGCTTTCCTAACTTGTTCCTATGCAACACACACAATTCATTATATGCACGGGCATGTTTTTATTTTCATATCCCTTAATGTGAATGCAAGAAAGGAAACTATATGCATCAAATCAACAAAAACAAATGTTTTCTTCTTTGAGAAACGAGGAATTTAACAACAAATTCTCGTTTAGGAAAAATGAAGAATGGAACTATAATTTTTCCTACAGGAAACAAAGAATGAAACCAAAATTTCCTTTACGAAAACAAATGGATCTAATGTAGAAATAAAATACTTTGAATTTGATTTTCCAATGATAAACAAAAACACTTAAAGAGACATTGAACAAATTCACTTTTCGAAGGAAAAAGAATCAGGTAAGTTCACTGGTCTCTAAGAGGTATCAGACAGTTGAGAATACAACAAAAAAATGGCTGAGAATGATAGAAATTAAAAATTTGATGGAATTTGGTTGGCTAAGGGGGCAACAAAGTCTCTAAGGGGAGACAGTGCATTGCAGTGCACCCCTGAGTGGGAGATAGTGCACTGCAGTGTACTATGTCTTCACCAACAGTGCATTGGGTGCAACAGTGATTGAAAATGCAAGCTACAAAACACACTTCTAATGTAATTCTTTCATTCAAAATTATAATAACTGAAATTAGATGCTACTGATCAGGATAAGCATAGGTAAAAACACCAGGAATGAGAGGATACTCCCCAGCAGAGTCGTCAATTTGTTATTCAGAATTGTGATCTATAGATAAATCAAATTCCCTAAGTGTGGTGCTAGGCACTTAGAACAACAGATGAAAGACTCTTCTAACACTTTCTCTAAAATAAGCAGACACACAAAATGATAGAAGAACCTACTTGAAATCCAAGCGCTTCTCCTTCTCCTTATATCACTTTTTTTGTCGCCTTCAATCCAACTTAGATCACTAGATTAATTCCTGCAAGCATAAACAGAGAACAACATACATATTGCAATATACAAATGTCTACTTATCTTAATCACTCAAATCGATTAGATGTGAAACATATATATCATTCAAGAATCCATTGCATGAGAAATAGAAACATAAAGAGATACATATATGGGAAAATGAACGGCAATATTTATTAAAGAGTGTTGAAATTTGGTACCGGAGGACAGGTGGTTCCCTAAGGCTTTGATCTTTGGCCTAGGGAAAAGTGTCCAAAAGAATTTAATTTTTCTCCTAAAGTGACTTTATAAAGTTATAAAGTCAAATCTAATTTAAAAGTGACTTTAAGTGATAAAGTTGCTAAAGTCTAATTTTAAAGTGACTTTAATAAAGTCAATGTGAAATTAGAAAGGAAAAGTGACTTTGGAAATAAATGACTAAGTGGGTCTTTATTAAAGTGGGGTGAATTAAAAAATAGAAAGTGAGATTTAAATGAGCATTTAATCTCAGCCCTAGATCTAAATCTATTTCAGCCATTGGATTTAG
Organism: Pinus albicaulis; assembly: GCA_034641835.2. NCBI lineage: Eukaryota > Viridiplantae > Streptophyta > Pinopsida > Pinales > Pinaceae > Pinus > Pinus albicaulis. The sequence continues at coordinate 272,015,931 of CM076571.1, read as the reverse complement.
GGATTTCCCAAAAGTCACTTAGGGTTAGGTTAAAGGAGGAAAAGGAGGAAAAGGTCATTCATTCTTTCATGAGCAGATTGAGAGAGCAAGAGAAGGAGAGCAAGGGAGATTTCTGAGCAGAGAGGAGAAAGAGGGCAGCTGATAGAGACTTCAGCAAAATCCGTACAGCAGCAAAGAGGCATGGTTTCTAAGACAGAAATCCGTACAGCAAGTGTTGGGCACATTTTTCGAGGGAGAGAGGCACAGTTTTCAAGGAAGACCGTATAGCAGCTTCAGCATTTATTTCTGGGCAGATTCTGGGCACGAAAATCGAGGAGAGAGACTGCTGGTTGGTGGCACGAATTTCTAGAAATCCGTACAGCAACAGAACAACAGCTTCGGCACAGATTTCGAGGCAAAGGAGCACGGAAATCGAGGAGAAGGGTTTGTTGTTAAGTCCGTACAGTCCATACAGCAGTACGGCCGTACAGCTGGGCACATATTTCAAGAAATCCAGTTCAGCATTTAATGTTGTTATAAATGCTGTAAAATTTCTGTTTTTGGTTTTTACTGTTTTGCACGTTTTCCAAGGCGGAGTGAATGCACGAAAATCGAGATAAGTACAGTTGTTTGGTTGCTGAAATTTTTGCTGTAATTTCTGCCTCACTGAAAAGCATTTTCCAGAAATAAGAAGGAGCTTTCTAACTGGTTTTCCCCAAGAGTTGTAGGGGGTTTTTCCAGGGTCACATTGACCAAAAATCACTGTGTTTAAATGTGTTGAATGGCTGTTTGCATCTGCTGATTTTTTATTTCTGTATTTTCAGCATTCTGTAATTTTTTCCAGAATTTGTGTTTTCAGCAAATTTTATTTTCCAGCTTGTTAAATGTATGGATATGGGAAAGGGCATTTAACTATATTGGAGTAATAAGGTGAAACTGAAAACCAGGGTGGGAAATGAGAAATTTCTACATGGTATCAGAGCTTGAGTGCTGAAGTGCAGTTTGGGACAGCAAGGAGAAAAATACAGCCTGCTGATTTTTCACTCAGAAAATTCCAGCAAGCAGATTTTTTCACAAACAGAATTTTTACCTTTACTACAGCAGTGCTATTTTTTCAGTTTTAGGACAGCAGGATGTCTTTGGGACTGAGGGTGGAGGATAGGTTGGATGGGCATAACAATTACAGTGTTTGGAAGGAGAGAATGCAGAGTATCTTTGAGGAGGCGGAAGTCTGGGACATAATGGTGCATACCGCACAGAACCCTGTAAATGTGCCTACTGATGCTACTCAGTTGGCAGCATATAATAAAAAGAACAACAAGGGTAAGAGACTGATTCTAGACGGAATCAAAGACCATTGCATTCCTCATGTGAGAGGAAAGAGAAATGCTCATGAGATGTGGACAGCATTGACCAACCTCTACCAGAGTACTAATGAGAACCGAAAAATGGTCCTGAAGGAGAAGCCGAAGAACATTAAGATGGGTAAGACTGATAGTGCAGCTGGATATCTCACAAAGATTACTAATGTGAGAGATGAGTTGGCAGCGATTGGAGAGGCCATTCCACCCACTGAGTTGGTGCGGATTGCAGTGAATGGCCTCCCCAGTTCATGGATGAACTTTGCTGATGGGGTTTGTGCACGTGAGACCCTTCCCACTTGGGAGAGGTTTTGGGATGATTGCATTCAGACAGAGATCAGGAAAGGTCAGCTTGGAAAAGCCAAGCTAGTTGAGCAGGATGAGGATGTAGCACTGTTGGCAGGATGCAAGAAAGGCAAAGGGAAGAAGCAGGCTTCCACAAGCAATGGTGGGGGCAAAGGCAAAGGTAAAGGTAAACAGGATAACACACAGAAGGACTATTCCAAAGTGAAGTGTTGGAATTGTCAAAAGATGGGACACTATGCAGTTGTGTGTCCGGAGAAGAAGAAGAAGAAGGGGAAGAACCAGAGCATGGCAGCTTCAGCAGAGGTTGAGGACTTTGTAGATCATTTTGACCGGGAGTTTGGGTTCACTGCGTGTGAGTCCTCTAGTGCGGGATCATCTGCCATAGAGGTTCAGAAGGAGCATGCATTTCCCTCGATTAGCGGAGGATCTTCGGGTATCTGGTATGTGGACAGTGGGGCTTCACGTCACATGACAGGAGTCCGTGAGTACTTCTCAGAGCTTTCAGAGAGTGGCACTGATGTAGAGGTAGTACTCGGTGATGACAGAGTTGTCAGAGCAGTCGGTGTGGGAACATTGACATTTCAGAGGGAGTCCAAACCTCCCTTGAAGGTGTCAGATGTTCTTTATGTGCTAGGGATGAGGAAGAACCTCATATCTGTCTCAGCTTTGGAGGACAGAGGATATGAGGTACTGTTCAGGGGAGGACAGGTGTTGATGTATCCCAGGGGCACTCCAGCTGATTCAGCTAGAGTGATAGGTGTACGCCATGCAAAGGTGTACAAGTTTGCATTCCAGCCCCTTTTGGCATTGAGCACTAGCACTGACAGCAGAGCTAGCAGTTCTGAGCTGTGTGAGATTTGGCACCGCAAGATGGGGCATATGTATCATGGAGCCTTGAGGACCTTGCGGGAGATCACTACAGGTGTGCCAGATTTCAGTACTGATCACTTTGATACTTGCAGAGGATGTGCGATGGGCAAGTTTTCCAAATCCCCTTTTCCCAGCAGTGACAGCAGAGCGACTGGGATACTTGATTTGATTCCTTCCGATGTGAGCGGTCCGATGTCTCATGTTTCCTTGAGTGGATATGAGTACTATGTTTTGTTCATTGATGATCACTCCAAGAGGACCTGGATTTATTTCTTGAAGACCAAGAGTGAGGTCTTCAAGCGGTTTCAGGAGTTTATAGCTCTTGTGGAGACACAGACAGGTCGGAAGATCAAGTCCCTGAGGTCGGACAATGGTGGAGAGTACACCCTTGGAGAGTTTGTTGACTATTGTGCGGAGGCAGGCATTAGGAGGGAGTTCACTGTTCCTTACAACCCCCAGCAGAACGGGGTTGCGGAGAGGAAGAACAGATCCATCGGAGGGGCTGGCAAAGCCATGTTACATGATCAGGGGTTGCCATTGTTTTTGTGGGCAGAGGCCTGCAACACAGCTGTTTACTTGCAGAACAGGAGTCCGCATCGTGCCTTGGGGCACATGAATCCGGAGGAGGCTTTTTCTGGGAAGAAGCCTGATATGGGTCATCTTTGTATCTTTGGGTGCATGACATACTCCTACATACCCAAGGAGAAGAGGACCAAACTAGAGCCCACCGCAGAGAAGGGTATCTTTGTGGGCTACAGTGAGACCTCCAAGGCCTTTCGGATTTACATTCCTGCGCAGAGGAAAGTTGTTGTCAGGGGGGATGTGAAGTTCGAGGAGGACAGGGCCTTTAGGAGGTCACGGGAGTTAGAGTATCTGGATCAGCCAGACCCTCAGCAGCAATTGAGTCAGTCGCAGGGATCCAGTGGGCAGGGATCAGGAGGATCCGGAGGTACATCTATGACGATGTCAGGTCCGTCAGTGGGGAGTGGCTCGCAGAGTCAGAGAAGGGCGTGGTCGCTCACCCCGGGCGGCATGCAGACGGTCCACCGAAGCAGTTCTTGGGGAGTCAGCGATGGACAGATCACCCCGATACCTCGGCATCCTACGGAGTTCAGAGTGCGGGCGGGAGGACGGCGGACGGACGATCGGGAGTTCGGAGCTCCGATGTTGAAGGAAAGTTTTATTCTCTAGCGGAGATCGGAACCGAGGAAGAGGAAGCCCAAGTGGCTTCGGGACACCTTGAGAGATGCCACATCTGTTGCTGAGCCTAAGAGGCCGGTCAGAGAGAGCAGACCACCTGAGAGGTTTTGTAGCTATATGGCAATGGCTACCAGCATCCTTGACTCTGAGCCTTCTAGCTATGAGGAGGCAGCTAGCCGGCAGGTCTGGAGAGAGGCCATGCAGGAGGAGTATTCTTCTATCATGAAGAATGATGTTTGGGAGGTGGTGCCGAGGCCTGAGGGCAAATCCATGGTTACTTCCAGATGGCTTTACAAGGTAAAGCATGCTGCAGATGGCAGCATTGAGAAATTCAAAGCAAGGTTTGTGGCTAGAGGGTTTTCCCAGGTAGAGGGAGTTGATTATGAGGAGACCTTCGCTCTCGTGGCTCAATATACTTCAATCCGCTCCATTATATCGATAGCAGCAGAGATGGGTTGGAAGATCCACCAGATGGATGTGAAGACCTCATTTCTCAATGGCTTCATACAGGAGGAGGTGTACATTGAGCAGCCACAGGGCTTTGAGGTGCATGGGAAGGAGTCCCATGTGTGCAGACTGAAGAAGGCCCTTTATGGCCTGAAGCAAGCTCCCAGAGCTTGGTACTCCAGGATAGATACTTACTTGCAGAAGATGGGTTTCACAAAAAGTGAGGCAGATCCGAACCTTTACTATATTGTGATAGGTGAGGAGCCTCTCATTCTGGTGCTGTATGTGGATGACTTGGTCATTACAGGTGCAGAGAGACTCATAGAGTACTGCAAGAGAGATCTTGCGGCGAAGTTTGAGATGAAGGACATCGGCTTGATGCATTACTTTTTGGGTTTGGAGGTGTGGCGGGAGGAGGGGCATTTCTTCCTGGGACAGGGGAAGTATATTGTGGACATCCTTGGCAGATTCCACATGGAGGATTGTAGACCCATGTCGACACCGATGATCACCAACTGGAAGAAGCTTCATGCTTCGGATTCTGAGTTGGTGGATCCCACATTGTACAGACAGTTGATTGGTTCCTTGATGTATTTGGTCAACACTAGACCAGATATTTGTTTTGCAGTCAACACGATGAGTCGGTTTATGTGTGAGCCTAGGAAGGTTCACTGGGTGGCTGCAAAACACATTTTGCGATACTTGCAGGGGACAGTGGATTATGGTCTGGACTACAGGCAGGGGGATGGAGTGAGATTGGCAGGTTACACTGATTCTGATTGGGCAGGTTGTGCTTCTGATAGGAAGAGCACTTCGGGGTGCTGTTTTGGGTTGGGTTCGGCAGTGGTGTCATGGTTCAGCCGGAAGCAGCAGTCAGTAGCATTGAGTTCAGCGGAAGCAGAGTATATGGCAGCCAGTCTAGCTAGTTGTGAGGCCATCTGGCTTCGCAAGATGTTGTTTGGCTTATTTGGTCAGCCGTTGAGACCTTCGGTGATTTACTGTGATAATCAGAGTTGCATTAAACTCACGGAGAATCCAGTATTTCATGACAGGTCAAAGCATATCGGGATCAAATATCATTTCATCAGAGACTATGTTTAGAAAGGAGCTGTGAAGCTTGAGTATATTCCCACTGATCAGGTTGCAGATATTCTTACCAAAGCCTTACCACAAGGCAAGCATGTCTACTTCAGAGACAAGATGGGTGTGGTGAGGAACATCTTCCTCGGTAAGAGGGAGTGTTGAAATTTGGTTACCAGAGGACAGGTGGTTCCCTAAGGCTTTGATCTTTGGCCTAGGGAAAAGTGTCCAAAAGAATTTAATTTTTTTCCTAAAGTGACTTTATAATTTTTATAAAGTCAAATCTAATTTAAAAGTGACTTTAAGTGATAAAGTTACTAAAGTCTAATTTTAAAGTGACGTTAATAAAGTCAATGTAAAATTAGAAAGGAAAAGTGACTTTGGAAATAAATGACTAAGTGGGTCTTTATTAAAGTGGGGTGAATTAAAAAATAGAAAGTGAGATTTAAATGAGCATTTAATCTCGGCCCTAGATCTCAATCTATTTTAGCCATTGGATTTAGGGATTCCCCAAAATTCACTTAGGGTTAGGTTAAAGGAGGAAAAGGAGGAAAAGGTCATTCATTCTTTCATGAGCAGATTGAGAGAGCAAGAGAAGGAGAGCAAGGGAGATTTCTGAGCAGAGAGGAGAAAGAGGGCAGCTGATAGAGACTTCAGCAAAATCCGTACAGCAGCAAAGAGGCATGGTTTCCAAGACAGAAATCCGTACAGCAAGTGTTGGGCACATTTTTCGAGGGAGAGAGGCACAGTTTTCAAGGAAGACCATACAGCAGCTTCAGCATTTATTTCTGGGCAGATTTTGGGCATGAAAATCGAGGAGAGAGACTCCTGGTTGGTGGCACGAATTTCTATAAATCCGTACAGCAGCAGAACAACAGCTTTGGCACAGATTTCGAGGCAAAGGAGCACGAAAATCGAGGAGAAGGGTTTGATGTTAAGTCCGTATAGTCCATACAGCAGTACGGCCGTACAACTGGGCACATATTTCGAGAAATCCAGTTCAGCATTTAATGCTGTTATAAATGCTGTAAAATTTCTGTTTTTGGTTTTTACTGTTCTGCATGTTTTCCAAGGCAGAGTGAATGCATGGAAATCGAGATAAGTATAGTTGTTTGGTTGCTGAAGATTTTGCTGTAATTTCTGCCTCACTGTAAAGCATTTTTCAGAAATAAGAAGGAGCTTTCGCACTGGTTTTCCCCAAGAGTTATAGGGGGTTTTTCCAGGGTCACATTGACCAAAAATCACTGTGTTTAAATGTGTTGAATGGTTGTTTGCATCTGCTGATTTTTATTTCTGTATTTTCAGAATTCTGTAATTTTTTCCAGAATTTGTGTTTTCAGCAAAATTTATTTTCCATCTTGTTAAATGTATGGATATGGGAAAGGGCATTTAACTATTTTGGAGTAATAAGGTGAAACTGAAAACCGGGGTGGGAAATGAGAAATTTCTACAAAGAGTAGAAGAGGGAGGTTACAACCAATGATCGATTTGATGCCACCAGCTCTAGATTCATCCTAGCCTCATCACATCCAACTCACACCAGCAGCATATCAGTAATTTCACTCTCTCAAATGAAAATCCAACAACGTTTCTTTACCAAAATTCTTCCTTCCCTAGCACTAGGATATGTGCTCAATTTATAGGGAAACTGATGGTAGTTTCTCAATGAATGACTTTCTAATAATAGGCAATACATGTTCCCAAGTTCAGAGGTGTTAAATGGACACTTGGATTTGAAGTTTAACACATATGGACTCTTCGAGAAGGCATTGATCATGTGGAGATTCCTGGTACACTAAGAATTCTGCTCCTAGGTGACCAACGCACCCTTGAATTTCGAGAAGTGCATTACACTACACCCTTGAATGGAGGATGCTACATATGCAATGCAGTTAATCCCTTTAGAGGCAGCGTTGGTGATTTCATAAGTGATATAACATATACTTCAAACCTTGGAAATCTCACAATAGAAGCCATGAATGAATTGTTCTTCTCTTAGGGCATATAGGAACTGAAATATGAGGGGATGATAGACCCTATTTCATTGGTCCTGGGGATGATGTCTAGTTTGACTAGGTCATGGGGGATGATGCCCAAATTGACCTATAACACCCAAGAAATTATTTGTGTTGTGGTTTGATTTGATTCTTTCTTTGCTTAATGTGATTGGTCATTCTGTTTAATTTCCGCAATTGATTAGATCGGATTGAATCCATTGATATACATATGTTTGTATAATTGCTACAAAAACAAACAATTCTATCAACTTAACAAAATACAACTTCACTCTAATACCTAGCATGTATATCCTCACCCCATCCCAAAAATAGAGATAAGGGACACATGGTAATGATGATATAACTTTGCTAACGTCATTTTAAATTTAAATATACAAAATGAAAATAAATGCAACAATGGGGGTGGAAAGTAGCGGGAGGGGTAATATTAGGCCCCAATGAACTTATAGAATCACATTGTGCATGGGGATTGGGGATGACTACAAGCAATCATGTTGAATATCTTGCATTATGGCAAGGATTGGAAATCAAAATAGAAAGAAAAAATACAAAATACAAAATACAAAAGCACGGTTTATGGTGATTCAATGATAGTCATCCTTAAAATGAGGAAAATAAAAGGGATTCAGACTATAGACCCTCCCTCAATTTTGCAAAAAATAATTCTTCAATCCAAGAAATTCACACAAATAGACTTTTTTCATGTATATGGGCATCATAATTTCATGGCATATTCATTAGCCAACAAAGGGGAAATTTTGGACGAAGGGAAGTTGATAGTGGAACACGAAAGCACCATTATCTCTCTAATTCCATGAATCAGAATACATTTATGTAGAAATTGTGGCATATATTTGCAAGTTCTCATGAAATTTTAATCTAAATCACACGAAATAATCCTATTATGCTTCTCTATAGAATTCAATTCACAGTTTATAACATCAATCACAAACATGCAATAAGAAATAACACACATGCACACAATATATTTCCAGGGGAAAGAAACTGCTAAAAACCTATTATGTCTACTTGCATTAATTTAGTGAATACAGATGTATTACAATTGTTTGCTCACATTGAGCACAACCTGCAAGTGAAAAACCTATCTCTCTGCTGACTGAGAATATCTGACCCAAAATTAGTCAAATTTTTCCTTTGCTTGAGCCCCTATTTCCTTACGTAAATCTTGAGGAATTAGGCCCCTATTATTTAGGAATTTACCTCCAATTAATTGCGCAATTCCCAAGGTTGATCATCTTATTGCATGAAACTATTTATTTTGTGTTGATTGATCAGCTAACTAGATGATCACTGAGTTATATTATTGTTCCACTACATAACTGACCTTCCACTAGTTCCTCCAACAATTCGAACTAGTTTAATTGATAACAACTTGAAATAACTCGCCTTTATTGCTAAAAATTAGCAATCAAACATACTTAATTGAACTCGAACTCCTCCAAATCAAATTTACTGAGCTAACTGAGTGAGAAGAGTCATGTCACCTCAGTTGACTGCCTCCAAGTTGTCTGCTAATGTGGAAATTCGAATTTTCTCAATTTGACTAAGGCAAAGTCAAATTGAGACTTTATTGCTGCATTTTTCAACAATTTAATTATTTTTTTACGCCATATTAAATGGATTTTGTAGCCAAATATATGAACTGATTGCCATTGCATATTTCCTCCACATGCTTTTCATATTCTGTTCATGCCTTAAACATTGTTCTCTAATGCAATTTAATTCTTCAAGGGAAGTTGCATTAATATTTTCGTCACACGCCATGAAAGGAATGGACCCTTAGCTCATTTACAATAATAGTTGCCATTTTGTGGCGATGTTGTAGGTACATAAGAGGCAATGGGAAACAAGGAGGATAAGGAATAACTGGTTACTACATGTCTGAAACACCTTGACCAACTCTTCGTAAATATTGTTTCTCTTATATATATATATATATATATATATATATATATATATATATATATATATATATATATATATATATATATATATATATATATATAAACAAAGGAGGAGGACTCAATCGTTACTACATGTTTGAAACACTCTCACCCAACTCCTTCATAAATATTTACTTAAGAGTTGGAGAGTTGGTCAAGGTGTTTCAAACATCACAGTAACTCGGGGCTAGTCTCATCCTCCTTGTTTAGTATATATATACATAGATATATATATATACATATATACATATACATATACATATACATATACATATACATATATATATACATACATACATATACATATATATATATATACATACATATATATATATATATATATATGTATATATATGTGTGTGTGTGTGTGTGTGTGTGTAACTATTTAATTTTAATCTCACACACACACACACACATATATATGAGTTGTAGACTAGTTAGTTTGAGTGGGCTTTAGTCCCCACCTAGTCTTAGGTTTAAACCATGTGGGGAGGGGTTGAGGATGGAAGCCACTTTGGGGGAATTAAATTATCCCAAAAGGAGTCAAATTTTGAATGAAATTGCAAAGCACCTTGTTAAATTCACTGCAATCAAGGAGAATAAATTTGTAACACTCCCTCCCACCCTCTTGTACTATCTCGAGTTATGGGAGTTGTTACTTATCAATATCCAAGGTTTGTTATGAATATGGGGTTACAAAAATCTGCTTTTTCCAATTTCGTCAAAATTAAAAACAAATATCGTCATCGTGTTCAGTTCATCAAGATATTTGTAGAAATATAAATTGTATCTTAATCAAACTCTCGAATTGAAAGTTATGCCCATTTGAAGTGTTGGCCTATTATATGATGCCACATTATCATGTTTCCTGTTAGTCATCGGTAATTTATACTATCTGTAGATGACTAAATATTGGTTACAGATTTCTAAAAACAAAATTCCCTGAACATTATGAGTTTTAGAAATCTCAATTCCTTCATTATCCTTATAGATTTTCACTATTCCACTAACTTGCCATTCCATGGTCACCCTGCTGCTCCTAAAAGAATTATTATGTGCTTTTACATACCTTTGTTAGCCTCCTTTCATGCTTATAACTTCATTGACTCATTTTCCCCTATCCTTAGTATACCTACCTAAACACTTCCCATCACTCCTATCCCTCAAACTCATCATTTTTCTACAAAACCTAGCTTATTGCTACAATTTGACACTTTTTGAGACTAGGCCTGTGTTTTGCCCTTTTGGACCCATACCCCTCACTCAATCCTTGAAATTCCACTTTCCCATAATCTCTAACATCTATCCCTATCCACCAAAATTTCCCAAATTATTTAGACAACCCTTAACCCCTTCATTCCCCTCCCTCTACAAGGTAGTCCTGAATCCCCTGTTTTGCCTACACCAAACCCTAATTTCCTCTTCCAACTAAGTTAGGGTTTGCTATGGAAAAGAGGCATAGGAGAAAAATATCCATATGGTAACTCATATCAGCAAGAAATAATCCATACCAACTCATAAACATCATGCTTCCATCATTTTCCAGGAATTCATTCCAAGAGCCAAGCCATTTGTCACTCAGAGGGCTAGTTTTGCTTCAAACTATGTTTCTGACCAAATAGAGATGAATTTGACACAATTGAGAGCGGTTTTTATCCATAATAGGTCCAAGAAGAAAAACCTCCTTCATATTGTACACAAATGCCATGGTTTTAGAGAAATGTCAAAAATACATGTGTTAAGGGAGAATTTCTGCACTTCTTGAGTGATCTTGGGAAAATCAGGTTTTCTCATAGCTGGAGTTTCCAAATGACTTTCTTGATGGGTAAAATGATAACTAGACTAGAATATATTTCCAATGAGCTATCATGAGATAAATTTTTAGTTAGGGAAGGCCTCCAAAATTTTTCTGCACCAGCACTCTGCATTTTTACACCAACATTCAGCACTTTTTGACCAGTCTTGGAAGAATACACTTTTGACAGGTCAAATCAACTCCAATCAGAAAAAACAAGGTAGATTTGGAAATTAGATAGGATCATTTTTCCAACGATCTATCATGGGCCCACTTTTGACATTGGGAAGGCCTCCGAATTCCCTCTACAAAAAGCGTTGTGCCTTTGCCTCACCCGACTCACCCGTGGGAAGGCGTTGTGCCTTTTCCTGACCCGACTCACCCATGGGCAGGCGCTGCACCTTTTCCTGACCTGACTCAACTGCGGGGAGGTTTTTCGCCTTTTCCTAACCTGACTCACCCGTGGGCAGGCCCTGCACGTTCGCCCAGGAAGCCCGACAGGCCCGTGCAGAGGCGTGCAGACATTGCGCTTTCGGCAGGGAAGCTCGACAGAGGCGTGCAAGCACTACGTGTTCACAGCTTGACAGGCATGCAGGAACTGTGTGTTGACATCCCAACAAGCCCGACACATGTGCAGGAACTATGCGTTCACATCTCGACAGGCCTGACACGTGTGCAAGCGCTGCGCTTTTGGCTTGGAACGCCTCTTGCACTTGCAAACACTCAAATGACCTCAGATACACCTCCAAGATGCCTACAAAGGTCCTTCAAGCATTGTTAAGGTGCAAGGTGAGGTAAAGAAAAAAATTTCAAAGGTCAATAGAGGGAGATAGTGGCAGTAATATTGAGTGTCAAATTCTAAAAATCATGAGCACAAAGGTGCAGAAATAACCCTCTTTCATCTCCTTTTACACAAAACCCTCACCATCACCTCATGGCACTAATGCATCAGACAGTAAGGAAGGTGAAAATGAAAAATCAAATGTCAATAAGGGTAAACGAAATGAGAAGTAAAATAATGATAAATCAAGAAATGAAGAGGAAGGTAGTAAGGAGGAAAATGCCAAGGAGGAGGAAAAAAGGGAAGAAATCAAACAAAGAGGGATATCAGTAGTAGGGCTAATGAAAATGATAATCTTGGCAAAGTTAAATAAGGCCATGAAGAAAGTAGTAAGGCTGCTAACAAACAGGCATATGAAAAATATTATAAAACCAAGGAGGCCAAAGAATAAAGAAAACCTTAAAAAAAATGGTTGATCCATCCCCTACTAGCATCCTAAACACAATTAGCACAAATCCAAATTTTGGCAAGTTTTTGACATTTTTGGTTCTTTTTTTACTGATATTGAGGGTTGAAAGCGCAACACCCTTAGCGCTATGCTTTTCCTACAGGCATCCAATGGAGTTAAAGTTTACATTTTGGATTCATCAGCCCAAGGACATCATGCACACCAAATTTTAGAGAATTTCGAGCAGTTTTGGTCCCTCAAAAGTCACAAAAACATGCCAATTTTCACCTTTCTGCCATGTTTTCAGGGTTGGCGCTGCGCCTAGAGAATCCTTGGTAGATTTGATTTTTGAACAGTTTAATATAATCCAATCAGGAAACCAAGGGTAGTTTTGGAAATTATACTTGACAGGATTTCCAACAAGCCATCACGGAGACAATTCTGACATCAGGAAGGCCTTCAAACTTTGGCTGTAAGATGACTCAGTTTTCCTGTGCAGGCGCTGCACCTTCAGACCTCTGAAGTTGCCCCCTTGCAAAAAAGCCAACAAAACACACTGAAGGATATTTTCGAGATTTTTTGGGAAAATCATTTCAGATTTGGTTGAGGAGTTATGTTTAGGCTATTTTCCATTTATTACATTAGATATTTTGTGCCTTGGGCCTTGCATGGTCTTAATGGACAAATTTGGCATTTATGATGCATTTATGGTTTCTAGAAGCCTCTTAGGTTTTCCACCTCCTCATTTTCTGGTTAAATAGAGCCTTGAGGCCTCATTGTAATTGGTGGTTGGTTGTTGAGCATAATATGATATATACTCTGAGTTTATTTGTGAAATTTTCCTTGTTGTCTTGTGATGCCTTGGACTGAGCAGCTGTGGAATGAGCTCATTCTTAGGATTCATAAAGCTTTGTTGAATGGTGATGTATTCCACCTTTGTACATGTTTTCTTCAGTTCCCACTATGTTTCTTTGATCATGGGATAGAAATATTAGAGTAGGATACATCTTTTGGTACCATGCTTTGTCTGCATCCTTTGATATTTATGTTTTCTTCCTTAAAGTTTAACTAATGAATTATTCAGTGCTCTTTAGTTTTACTGAGATGTTATGTTAAAAATCTAATTGTTTGAAAGTAATTTTCAGAGAATACTTAACTGCTCTCTAAGTTTACTCATCTGTTGCTCTGAGGTCTACTTAGTATTGTTTGATTGAAGAATCCTTCATTGCTTTTCAAGTTTTTACTATGATAGTCATGCTGAAAGATTTTCCTTGTTATTAGTTCATTAAAGGATCCTTTATTTCCCCTTAACTACTATATTCTCTCCTCCATTTTCATTTCACTCACTCAAAACCTACTTAGATCCATTTGGCCCTGTTTACTTGCCCTATGAAGCACCCTTGAACTATTTTTGCACTCTTCAAAATCTTTGCAGACTCCATAGCCCAATGGATTGATCCTCTCTTACTCTACCTATTCTTCTTGACAACTTATCCAACCAAACAAACAAAAAATCAAACCCTAATCCCTATAACTAGCCTAAAATCAAACTCTAAAATCAAATAAGTTGAATCCTTTACACAAGCATAGAGAGATCCCTCTATGAGTCTAGAAAGGCTAGGTCCTAGGACTCCAAATATTGGTTTTATGTTACCCCTGTTCATTTTTTCTCACCAATATAACAAATTACGGGGACATAACATAGTGGCGATCACGGTGGGACCTTCTGAGTCAGTGACAATCTAAGTATTCCTTAGGACCTCAGAACAGCTGCAAACATCCTCAAATTGGTATTTAGTTGTTGATGGTGGACAAAAAGTACATCCTTAAACTAGTAAACATCATCCACTTGGCGACTCCACAACTCTCAATAGACCTAAAGACTCCGCTGGAGGAAGAACCTGAAACATGACCAGTCATCTTAGAAAGAGAGAGCACTCAGGCCTAGATTGGATTCAAGTAATTATTGTTTTTATCTATAACTATGTTCTATCCTACTTTAAGCCTGATTGTAATGTTCCCAATGTTTAGCCTCAAGCTAAAAGGAACATTATAGTTTGCATGTTTTCATTTTTTTTAATAAAATGGGTAAGGAGACACCTTAACCCATTTTGATGGAGAAATAACACTCCTTGTGTGAAAGGAGGAATAATAAAGCAGCTGAATTTAGCACCACATGGTGTGAACAGGATTGGATCATGCTTGATCTAGTCATTTTGACCAAATCAACTAAAACTGTCTAGATGCATTGAACCTACTTGGACAGTGCAGTTTTAGTGGAGGCTTCACTTGCTTGAGCTAGAAGAAAGTGTGAATGGGACCCATGGTGAGAAAGGTTCCTTTTCTTTATAATGAGGAGATGGTAGCCCATTTTCATTATGCATTGGCTTATTATTTTCGTAGGGTCTGCAAAGACTTGCATCCTCGGGCTGTTTAGAAGGGTTTGTAGTGTTCTTCACCCAAGGGTGTTCCCGATCAGGAATCCCTACCTCATCCTTAAGGAAGGAGAGGGTTTGGACTTTATTTCCTCATTCTGGCATTTGGCCAAGCTTATCTCTACAGCTACAACATTATTTCTATAGCAGATTAACATTGTGTTGCTGGGAGCAACAACAAAGGAACTTATTGAGTCATTCTTTGGCTTGTTCTTCAGTGGAGATCTTGTCTATTATTTGGAGGAGCAGCAGAGGAGACTCTAGGGCATCATTTCAAATATTTGGCACCAAGCCAAACACTCACCATCTCTCACAGCACAGTCAAGGGCAAAAACTGTGTTATTTTCAGAGGCAGTAGCTGGGAGAGCTATTTGTGCTTAGCAGGAGGAGTGTTTTCCAGTGAAAGGGATCAACCCTTTGCTTGAGAAAATTATCATAAGAGGGCATGAGTATTTCAGATCTACCATAGCCTCATCCTTAATTTTATTTAGTTGCAGTGACAAGTATTTGTCACATTTGTACATTTTCCAGCATTTCTAGCAATCTCTCCTAGATTGGCTAGAAATATTGTATTGGAGCCCATTCTTCTTTTCTTGGGCATTTCTTTGTATATTTTAGTCATATTTCATGTATGTACATCTATAGCAGCATATACACTCCTAGAGACAGGGGTGTCACTGCTCTCTGATATTTTATGCAGTTGCTGCATCTCTTATATTTCATTGCTTTCTCATTGGAGGTGGATTCTCATTGAATGAGGGTTTTATTCCTCATTATATTCCTGTATATTGTTTCTGATACACTAATATAAATGATGGCTGTAATATATTACATTTTATGTTGCATTCATATTTTCAAAGTTCATGGTTATGTTCATGTATTGTTGTAAGCTCTCCCATTGAGCATTTTTCTAAGAGAAATATTTTGGGGAGATCTATATAAGCCCTCTAGGATTATTTCTTTGGGCTCAAATCCTAGAAGAGAAGTTTTTAGTGAGTTAAAAAGGGGATCCAAGCCCCCTTTCATCTTCTTTTTACACTGCCTCTCTTATACAGCATCCTTGAGGACCACATTTCAGAAATTCCCGAAAAAGGAACATTACAGTGGTATCAGAGCATGATCTCTAGCTCAGCCTGTGGCTTCAAGACAAAGTGTTGAATCCCTGAAGGGGAATATTTAAAACTCTATAGAAAGATTTTTCAGATGGCTAGGTAGCCTCTAGATCTCATCCTTTGTTCAAAGGTGACATATCCAGTAAATTCCCCTGTAGTCAATCTCTGGAATAGAATTTTGATATTCCTAAGAAGGGAACTTTACAGCTGTGCAGCCCAAGATAAAATTCCATTAGAAGGAGAAGCTCCTCACTTAGAAGAGGGGATGTACAGAGAAAACCAAAAAAGAGGAATGATGGAAGAGTAGGTTTCCCTTCTTCTTTTCCAGACCCTGGAGGGTATCATTGAAGACCTTGAGGAGAAATAAAGGGAGAATTGGAGAGATTTTCTGAGAGGGTTTGTAGATGAAGCAAGCCCTAGCTACTCTTACGATGGGTGTGAGCATTCAGCCACACATGCAAATCCACAGCGCAGTTCGTTTCCGACTTGCACAACCGGAAGGATGGAGGGAGGAGATGAGGCCATTGAAGCAGCAGCGCTGCAACTCAAAGGTATGGCTCATGATAGTTGGTTTAAAAATTCAGTTTCATGTTTTCATGCAAATTTAAAAACATATGATGAGGGTTTGGTGAAGAAAATTTATGGGAATCCATGTGAATCATCAAGTATCATAACTTCAAACACTTTTCATGCAATGGGTGAAACCATAAAACCAACTCCATTCTTTACTACCGAAGGGGATGAAAACATAGATGATGACTTGCTAAAGGCAAGATCCCTATTGTGTGAAGGGCCCTCTTCCATTTGTGAAGTCATGGAGGTACTTCCTTCAAGAGAGGACCAAGATCTAGGGTCACTCCTTGATGATGAGGTAATCTCATCTATTTATGGGGAGGATGAGCATAAGAGAACCAACAACGCTGTCATGTTGGAGCAAGATCCATCACCACATGGAGATGAGAGGAGAGCCATTGCTTCCATGGGAGGAGTCCTTTTTTCTATGCAAGGGATTCCAAGTGATTCAACATGTGGGAACCAAAGCACAATTTTGGAGCCATTTGCAGCAATTTTTGGGGATTGTGAGATGGAGGAGGAAGAGAAGGATCAATAGCAAGGGTTGATACACCCTTATTTATTCTAGAAATTCTTTGCACCTGGGAGAGAAACTGTACAGCACAGTGAAGAGAGGGAAAAATCAGTCCTCTTATACATACAATCCACTTTTGAGCTTGATGTCTCATTGTATGGATGCATTCCACCTAGGAGGCCAGCCGATTTAGAGTTGATGAGAGGCATCTTGTCATACAGTTCACCACTCTTGGATTCTGGAGAGGTGAAGACTTTAAGGAGTCCAGCACAACGCAGAGATTTTGGGACAGACCCAAGGAGGAGAGAGACACTCTCATTTTCAGCATCACCCACTCTTATTAGTCATACTGCGCTGACAGAGTTTGCTACAACGATGGAGGATTGCATCTTCATGATGAAATATCACTACTCCACATATTTGATGAGGAGGAGGATACTTCCTTTGAGGAAGGACTCTTTCACACATGGGAGTAGATGGAGGTTACTCATGCTTACATTGATCAGGATCGGGAGATTCCTTTTGGATGACAGCTTCTCAAGGGAGGCTAGCTTCCCAGGATCACCATTAATATTTAAGCATGAGCAGCTGCATGATGGGCATGGCAGCATTTTGGAGGATGACTTTGGCATGGGGGATGTCAAAGTAGCAGGCAGCGGCATGAGGGTAGCATCACATTGCAGATCACCAACGTTGTCTATGAGGAGGATTGATCCGTGTTGGAGGACTCAGCTCTTGGTAGAGTACTCCCAGGATCTAGGTGCATGCATGATTTTGGATGACCCGGATGGTGATGAAAGATACATGGTGGATGATATGGTCATTTATTGTTATGGCAGAATATTCTTGGCTAGAATTTCTAGTCTCAAGGAGAAATTATTGCATGCAGCACATGAGGAGTTTGTAGCTGTGCACTTGGATGCATATCTGCTTTGCTAGAAGAGTTCATTTGGGAGGGTAATCAGCATGATCTATATCATCGTATGGACAGATGCATAGCCTAGATGAATTTGGAGAGGTTGGCACAACAATTTCCCTACTCATTTGAGGTGAGGGAGAGCATTCAGATGCGCCATTTCAGCTCAAGGACCGGAGTACATGGTAAAGAAGGTATATGCTCTCATTTTGGTTTACCTTTCTTTACATTATATGAGCAGCTTGATGAGCTAAGGATGATCACATCTTCTTATGCTCCTTATTATGATGTACTTGTGGCCCATTGCAGCAATGGGAGTGGCTATTTTTATGGTGGTTTGTGGGGGAAGCCACATACTTCTTGGTGTGCACCATTGGCACCAAATTGTACTTACATGTTTCCACCTTATGAGATGTTTGTGGCAGAAAAAAAGTGGCTGGAAAGGCACTTGTTGATTTCTAATTTGATGCAGGCTAAAGGTGCACTACGCTGGTTCCTCATGTGGAACTATGATTCACTCTCTGGTTGCCATGTGGTAGCTTGTTTTCATTATATATTGCTTCCATATGTTGTTGATGCTTGTGTACTCATGGGAGGCTTTGATTGGAGAGTGGGCTTGGAGTTGGAGATTCCCATTGGAATCATGATTCTCCCTTTTTCACATGTTGTGTGTTTCAGGAGAAACCATGGGCAAACCATGATTGCCATGTCACTACTTTTCTCTTCACATAGGAGGAGCTATTGGGAAAAATGGCATTATTGGAGGAGGCACTTCATGGTTGATTCATTTTGTGGGGAGGCTTGGCCCAATTGTAGAGGCCACGACATTTCAGCCAAATATCAGCAACCCCCTCACACTTATCATAAATGGAGGGAGAAACTACTTGGATGGAAAAATATAAACTCTCCATTCGGCCCCAACATATTGCATAGATCCGGGGTTGAGGATTGCTTTGTTGAGCTACTTAGGGTGGCTCATTTCATTTGGATGATTGCATGGGTGAAGGAGTCACTCATTGGGAATAAGAATTCTCATGTTTTTCATCACTCCTACCTTGAGGAGGCCATTGAACCACAAGGATATTTCCACTTGCACCTTCTATTATCTCATGATGTATCCTTTGGTTTTACACACTTGGAGGGATACATGGAGGACAGATTTATTGCATACCTTGATGAGATATGGTGGGGTCTATTGATGAGGAGGTCACAAGAAGAGGGGGAGGAATTTTTTTTCTCTAAGCAGTTGCTTGAGGACAAGCAACATGTGGGAGGGGAGGACTGTAATGTTCCCAATTTTTAGCCTCAAGCTAAAAGGAACATTATAGTTTGCATACTTTCATTTTGTTTAATAAAATGGGTAAGGAGACACCTTAACCCCTTTTTATGGAGGAATAACACTCCTTGTGTGGAAGGAGGAATAATAAAGCAGCTGAATTGAGCACCACATGGTGTGAACAGGATTGGATCATGCTTGATCTATTCATTTTGACCAAGTCAACTAAAACTGTCTAGATGCATTGAACCTACTTGGACAACGCATTTTTAGTGGAGGCTTCACTTGCTTGAGCTATAAGCAAGTGTTAATGGGACCAATGGGGAGAAAGGTTCCTTTGCTTTATAAGGAGGAGATGGCAGCCCATTTTCATTATGCATTGGCTTATTATTTTCGTAGGGTCTACAAAGACTTGCATCCCCGGGCTGTTTAGCAGGGTTTGTAGTGTTCTTCACCCAAGGGTGTTCCCGATTAGGAATCCCTACCTCATCCTCAAGGAAGGATAGATTTTCTACTTAATTTCCTCATTCTGACATTTTTCCAAGCTTATCTTTGCATCTATAGTGTTATTTTTGTAGCATATTAACGTTATGTTGCTGGGAGCAGCAACAGAGGAACTTATTGAGTCATTCTTTGGCTTGTTCTTCAGTGGAGATCTTGTCTATTCTTTGGAGGAGTAGTAGAGGAGACTTCAAGGCATCATTTCAGATCTTTGGCACCAGGCCAAACACTCACCATCTCTCACAGCACAGTCAAGGGCAGAAACTACGTTATTTTCAGAGGCAGTAGCTGGGAGAGCTATTTGTGCTTAGCAGGAGGAGTGTTTTCCAGTGAAAGGGATCAGCCCTTTTCTTGAGAACATTATCAAAGGAGGGCATGAGTATTTTAGATATACCATAGCATCATCCTTACTTTTATTTAGTTGCAGTGACAAGTATTTGTCACATTTGTACATTGTCCGGCATTTCTAAAAATCTCTCCTAGATTGGCTAGAAATATTGTATTGGAGCCCATTCTTCTTTTCTTTGGAATTTCTTTGTATATTTCAGTCATATTTCATGTATGTACATCTATAGCAGCAGCTAAACTCCTAGAGACAATGCTATCACTGCTCTTTGACATTTTATGCAATTGCTGCATCTCTTGTATTTCATTGCTTACTCATTGGAGGTGAATTCTCATTGAATGAGGTATTCCTCATTATATTTCATTATATTGTTGTTGATACACTAATTTACATGATGGCTGTAATATATTACATTTTATGTTGCATTCAGATTTGCAAAGTTCAAGTTTATGTTCATGTATTGTTGTAAGCTCTCTCATTGAGCATTTTTCTAAGAGATCTATTTTGGGGAATCTGTATAAGCCCTC
Source organism: Pinus albicaulis (assembly GCA_034641835.2). Classification (NCBI taxonomy): domain Eukaryota; kingdom Viridiplantae; phylum Streptophyta; class Pinopsida; order Pinales; family Pinaceae; genus Pinus; species Pinus albicaulis. Next base: position 271,995,482 of record CM076571.1, on the reverse strand, counting down.
TAGGCTTATTTATTTGAGCTCAAATTCTGGAAGAGAAGTTTTTAGTGAGTTAAAAAGGGGATCCAAGCCCCCTTTCAGCTTATTTTTACACTTCCTCTCTTATACAGCGTCCTTGAGGACCACATTTCAAAAATTCCCGAAAAAGGAACATTACATTGATCACGAATACACTGATGAGATCTACATTGATCATTGGAAATATCTTAGGCCTAAAAAAATTGAGCTTCAAATTGCAGACCATGAATGTACTAATATACCTGTGCCTACTCCACATATACCTGTGCCTACTCCATATATACATGTGCCTACTCCAGATACACCTGTAGAAGACTTAGTAAAACATGAGCCTTGTGTCGTTTTTCTTGCTCCTGCTGAAACCTAAAACAGTCATAAATCTCTTTTTGCACTACCTATACCCACAAAGGTCCCAGAAAGATACAAGCCTCTGATTTTTCCTCCTAATTTCCAAACCCTCCCTGCAAAGCTTGCAGATAAACTACCCAGATTTGATGGAGAAAACTCAAACATCACCGCTGAAGAACACATTCGAAATCTTGAGAATTTACTTGACCTATTTGAAATAGGAAAATATGATGTTTGTATTAGGATGTTTGCCTTATCATTACAAGGAAAAGTTAAGATTTGGTTTAAGGATCGTCCACCTGCAAGCATTAGCAATTTTCATCAATTCACTCAAATTTTCCTAGATAGGTGGACAGTCATGGGAAATGTTTTTCTCATCTTAAGGGAATACAACCAAGGGAAACAGTGCAACACTTCTTAGCAAGGTTCAATAAAGTATGCCATGCAATACCTGCTAAGATAAAGCCACCCTCGGAGTGGGATTTCTTGCACTACCCATATGCCTTTAACCCAGAGATGGCTTTCCAGATAACAGAAAGAGATCCTTCGACCCTGGAGGAAATGCAAAGGATGGAAGTTGATGTGGAAGACAACATATTGAAAAGTGAGGAAAAGCTAAGAGTAATAGAGAAAGACAAAGAATATCAAGAGAAACTGATATCTTCAGAGGTAAGGCTAGAGATTTTTACAAATACAATCAACAAAATGATGCATATACTTGGCAGGAAAGAGGAAGAGTACATGGTTGAGGTTAGAGCTGCTTATCCATAATAGCATGTACCTTTTCCTTAGGAAGAAAAAAATCAGTCATTATAGGGCAAAAATAACAATTAAAATATGCATGTTGAGCAAGATTACAAAGAAGAAGATGTTGAAATTTGTCAAGTACTAGATACGTTCCTACATCTTGTGCTTCACTACTAAGAGAGAATTACAAGAAAATTTCAAATAGAAACAAGGTGGAATGCTCTAAAGAATCCGTAAGGGAAGAAATGGATTGTAGATTTTAACCCTGTACAGAAATTATCTACTAACGAATCTTAAAATAGAAAATAAACAATAGCGAGAGCATAAAACATAATACAGATAAACACAGAGATTTTCCCCTGGATCCCAAATCGGGACGACCAGCTTGATTTTTCATTATATTCGTTTTAGTGTTACAACACATATATATACATGCCGAAGCATACATAAACCCCAATCCATTAACCCTAGATTAGAACATAACCATATTTCCCTTGACCAGATCTACAAAATACCAGGGGCCGAAAAACCATCGTACTCCAAAACCATGTGCAAACTCATGCACAAAACCATGGGTGGGTCCGCCTGTGAGTGTGTCCGTACACCAAAAAAAAAAAAATTTGAGGCGCTGCCACCCCCCCTGTGACCCCCCTGCTACACCTGGCGCAACATACAGCGCGTGGGACTAGTCGTGGAAATACTATAACACATACCCAACATTCTCCCACTTGTTGTTTTCTTTCCGCAAGGGGGCCATAAGAGAGCTTAGTCCAGCTCTGCAACACCCATTGTTTCTCTACACCAAGAGAACTTTTGAGTGCTCACAGAATTCGTCAATGCATCTACAACATTCTTCAAAGTGTCCACCTTTACCAGAAACACCCTTTTATCCTCAACCATATCTCTCACAAAGTGATATTGAACACCAATGTGCTTTGTCCTTGAATGATAAGCAGGGTTCTTAGCCAAAAAATTTGCACTTTGGCTATCACTGTCTATCCTTATAGCTCGTTGCACCAACCCCATACTTGAACATAATCTTTGCAACCAAATTGATTCCTTGCTTGCATGAGTGGCTGCCATGTATTCTGCCTTTGTAGTTGAAAGAGCCACTACAAATTGTATTTTACTCATCCAACTGACTGCACCTCCAAATAGGCCAAACACATACCCACTTGTAGATCTTCTTTGGTCCAGATCTCCAACCCAGTCTGCATCAACAAAACCACGAATTTCTAACACTCTTTCCAATCCTGGTCTTCCCTGGTAGCACAATCCGTAATCACTAGTGCCACACAAATATCTAAAAGCCCGCTTCACTACTGTCCAATGCTCCTTCCTTGGGTTTGACAAAAATCTACTCAATACTCCCACTGCATGCGCAATGTCTGGTCTAGTACAAACCATTGCATACATCAGGCTACCCACTACACTTGCATATGATACACAGGATATATCCTCCTCTTCTTCTTGTGTCTTGGGACATTTTTCAGCAGACAACTTTACACCTATAGGAATAGGAACATTCACTGGTTTACTATCCTACATATTGAACCTCTACAATATAGTCTCAGCATACTTCCTATGGTTTAACCAGAGCTTCCTCTTTTCCCGATCTCTCTTAATTTCCATGCCCAAAATATAGTTTGCAGCACCAAGATCTTTCATGTCAAATTTGGAGAATAGTTGTGTCTTCAAATCTTGGATAATTTCTTTGTCATTTCCAATCAACAACATATCATCCACATACAAGACCGAATAAATAACAGGGTCACCAATTAATTTAAAATAAACGCAGTGATCCTCCTTGCTTCTAGTGAAGCCAAGTCCCCATATATAGGTATCAAATTTCTAATACCACATCCTTGGTGACTGTTTTAACCCATACAGAGACTTCTTTAACCTGCATACAAGTTCTTTCTTCCCCTTCACCATAAATCCTTCAGGTTGTTTCATGTAGATATCCTCTTCTAGATCCCCGTGAAGAAACGATGTCTTCACATCCATCTGTTCTATCTCAAAATCAAATGCAGCAGCAACAGATAAAAGTAATCTAATAGAGGTAACTTTGGCAACAGGAGAAAAAATATCACCCAAATCAATTCCCGGCACCTAGGAATAACCTTTTGCTACCAACCGAGCTTTGTATTTCTCCACCTTGCCTTCTACATTCATCTTCTTCTTAAACACCCATTTTCTCCCGATGGCCTTCCTTCCAGCCAGCAACTCCACCAGATCCCATGCCTCATTGTTATGCAAGGATGCCATTTCATCAACCATGGCCTCCTTCCATAGTTTTCCATCCTCTAAATCTACTGCCTCCCTGACAGTTCTGGGATCATCATCAGTTATAGTTAAGGAAAAAAATGAACAGAAATCAGATGGACTATAACTTTCTAGTTTCCTTCTTTCCCGAACTGATCTTCTCACAACTGGAGTTTGTGGCTCTTCCTCTTCTGAGTCTTCTTCTATTGTAGAGTCTGATTCATCCTCCTTTAGCTCAAACTCTATATTCTCATGTTCCTTTGGTAGGAATTCATGTTTAACAACATCTTTCACCTCTCTAAACACCACATCTCGACTGTACACAACCTTCCTTGTTTCTGGGTTCCAAAACTTGTAACCCTTTAAACCATCCTTATACCCAATAAAGATGCACCTTTCAGATTTATTATCCAACTTGGTCCTTTTTTCCTTTGGAACATGTACATATGCATCACATCCAAATACCCTCATATGTGAAAGAGAGGGTTTCTTACAAGTCCATACCTCATGTGGAGTCTTATCCTCCAACATTGATAAAGGTGATCTATTAACCAGGTAACATGCAGTCTCCACTGCCTCTGCCTAGAATTCTTGTCCTAACCCGGTACCACTGAGCATGCTTCTTGCCTTTTCCATTAGTATTCTGTTCATTCTTTCTGCAACTCCATTTTACTGAGGTGTGTATGGAGTATTCTTATTTCATATTATACCACACTTCTTACAAAACTCTTCAAATTCCTTCTTGCATAACTCCCCACCATTATCTATCCTCAGCACCTTTATCTTCTTCTCTATCTAGTTTTCCACCAAAGCCTTAAATTCTTTAAATTTGTCAAAGACTTTAGATTTATTCCTCAAGAAATATAACCATGTATTCCTTGAGAAGTCATCTATGAATGAAAAATAGTACACATACTTACCCAATGATGGAACCGACACAGGTCCAAACACATCACTGTGCAAAATCTCTAATATCTTGTTCGCCCTCTTAGCACCAGAAGGAAAACTCACCCGATTATGCTTCCCATATACACAATGTTCATAGAAAGAGCAATTAGACATACCTTCTACCATACCATTTCCATGTAGTATCCAAAGGCCCTTTTCTCCAATATGTCCAAGCCTTTGATGCCATAGCATGGTCTTTTCTCCAGAGACTGCTAGGATTTCCACTCCACCTTCAGCAACCACAAAACTATTGCACCCATCAATAGCAGTGCTACCCTGAAGCTTGTACAGAGTTCTAATCCGAACTCCCTGCATCAACAACAGTGTTCCCCGAACCATCTTACAGGTATCTTTCTCGAACACTTTTTTTACACCTGCATCATCCATCTTGCCTATATAAATTAGATTTCTGGCCAATGCAGGAATGTGCAGAACACCAGGTGTTAGTATGAATCTTTTGTCGAATTGTACGAAAAAATACCACTTTAGCTACGCATAACTTATAGCCCTAACATCAAATATGACTGCCAATATCTTTAGATCTGCAGTTAGTTGATCAAGACAAGTGCTGCAAAAAACCAGATCTATGCATAAAGAGACATTAAGCAGTAAAAATAAGGTTTTGCTCCATACATCCAATAGACAAGACAAGAACAATATTTTTTTGAAAGAATTTTTGTATTAAGGGCACCTGGGAGGAAAACAAGAAGGTGTTTCCAATTCTCCTCAATGGGATGGGTTCTTGGAAGTCCTCAACACTTCAGATCTAGCATTTCTCTCTCTCGTTGGTGTAGAAAACCCAGACAAAGATAGAACTCAAAGGGAGCTCACACAGCAAATAATGGAAAATATGACAATGATAATGGCTCAAAGTCAGACCAAGAGTATAGATCCAGAGTGATCTAATAGGCAACAAAAGGTGAAGAATGGTAGGAGAAAACCCTCCTATTTATAACAAAATATTGGGGTCATTCTAGATCTTGGTGCATGATTAAAATAACATTAACCAAATCTAGATCCACCTTTTATGGAATATTTTATTATATTTGTTGGAAGTAAAAAGTATTTGACTTGGGTCAAATCCCTTTATTTGGAAATAATAAATAAATAAATGATTTATTTATCATTTTAAGGAAGTGGTTGAAAGATAGTCAAATAAATCATGATTTATTTAACTATTTATGGGTGATTTAGTCATATTTAACAAGGAATATTATTTAAATAAGATTTAAATAATTATTCCTAGGAAATAATAAGATAAATAAAGATTTATCTAATTAATTTCTTTGTTTTGGGTTAAACGTGACCAAGAATAATAATTAAATTATTGTTTAATTAATTATTCCTTGAGGAAAATCAAACAAATATAGGTTTGTTTAATATTTCCTTTTGGGGTTTCCTGTTTAGACCATAAACAACCTAATAAATGTGTTTTATTAAGTTATTTTACATAGTGAAAGCAATTTTACTTAGGTTAAAATTGGTCTTACATGGTGTACTTGGGTCCATCTAATGGTAGTAGGTTGGATGACCAAAACATGGTGTAACAGATTGCCCCCCAGCGTGCGAGTGTTAGGAGCAAATCGTATGACCGAAGTATGTTGTAAGAACTCAATCACCAGACATCAAAAGGGAATTCAGAGAGAGAAATGTAAGGTAGACTAATGTGCTGAAGAACTAGACCCTGAGGAGACGAGACTTGCAGGTGCAACAAGTCTCTTTTTATGAGAGAGTACCTATGCTAAAGGCGGTGGGGGAGGCATACCTATGCCCGCCGAGACAAAGTACAAAAGAATAGTGTGTCCAGTAAACAAGGGACCGAACGATAAAGTACAGCTGGCATAAACATGAGCCAAATAAAAATACAATGAGGGATCCCATATACATGTTGTGCCTGGGATAACAGCCAGGACTTATACAATAATATCTAAGTACATGAGATACAAATACAACCCAAATGCCCCCTATAAGTGGGGAAGAGCTCACAAAATATGACTGATATATGGAAATCAAAGAAGCGCTGCAAGCGGCTAAGGCCGCCATCATCAAATATATGGAGCTGCATCGAAGGCTGCGACGAAGAGGTCATCCGGGCATGTGGTGGGCTACCTGCAGGGCCACCCCCTCATGAGGGCTGAGACATCTCACACACACCTGGGAATCACCAAAAGTGACTGCTGCATCACTGAACCATCAATCATACAGATCTCGATCATGCTGAAAGGAGCTGGAGGGGAGAAACAATCAAGTCAAAGGGAAATGAGAGATCCCTTTGCCTGATCCGAGGCACTGAACAAGAGTGGAAGCTGGAACCAAGGTACACTGCCCTCTAGACCTATCTTTTGGAATGAAGGAGCTGATGTCGACAGAAGAAGGTCCGCCATAGGTGAGGCAATGAGAGATCCGCAACTAAGGCACGAGAGAAAATAGTAGAGCGACTGACAGACTAATGCAAATGATGATGATGGAATGGAGGGGAATGAGTAGAAAATGGACGACTTCCCTTGCTAGAGCATAAAGGACATGAATGGCATGGCAGCGACTGACATAGTATCATAAGGGATATGGGACAGTGGGACTGACGGCCATAATGTGCGACACAAGAAAGAGACCAAGCAATGAAGGAGGGAGGACTATAGCGGGGTAAAAAGGGACTCGGGACAGACTCCATGAATGCGATGATGACTCAACTTGGATGCTCTAAACAAGGGCGACTCGACGGTGCTACCACACAGTAAAGGTCCCATGGGGGACCATCAAAACATGAGTACAAGATGGTATCTCATGACGAAAATCGACACGAACAAAGACAAGTATGGAGGCAAAGTGGTGCCCCAAGTACAACTGTTGAAAGTGAGGAAATTCGATTTTGGCGGGAGGTGAAATGACCCTTCTGGACAGAGTATGTCCTGGTGAAGTATCAAAGTACGAAAACGGAAAAGATGATGGCTATCTAAAAGAAAATAAAACATGCATTTCAGAAGGGAAATGCTAAGGGTAATATTTCTTAAGATAGAGTGCATTGCGAGGATTAGGGAGGGGGTTGCCTTCGAAGTCCTCTAAGAGGTATGCCCCCTTACCGAGATCCTTACTGATGATGTAAGGGCCTAGCCATAATGAGTCGAACTTCCCATGACCAAGAACATCATGGGCCTGGTCATATACTAGAACAAGGTCACCTTCGTGAAAAGTACGAGGTTGGAATTTTCAGTCATACTGAGCTTTGGTGCGTTTCTTAGCCGCTTCAAGGGTTTGAAATGCAACATGACGGTCTTCAGAGGCGTGCTCAAGCATGATAAGTCGTTTTTCTAGAGGTTGGGTATCAGGGAGAAGTTCAATGGCCAGGTGAAGGGAAGATATTTCACACTCGATCGGTAAGACTGCCTCCTCTCCAAAAACAAGGTGGAAAGGAGTAAACCTGGTGCCGGTTTTAACAGAAGTTCGATAGGCCCACAAAGCAGGGAAGAGAATAAGATGCCAGTTGGTTTTGTGCTTATTCACCGTTCGTTGAAGCATAGTCTTGAGGATTTTTTTGACTACTTCAACTTGGCCATTACCTTGGGGGTAATAGGAGGAGGAATATTGGTGCTCAAAACCCAACAGTGAGGATAGCTTATGCCATATCTCATCTTAAAAATGTCGGCCATGGTCAGAGACCAGTTGTTTCGGAACCCCGAATCGAGCGATAACGTGGTTAAAGAAAAAGAGGGTTGCGGTAGCTGTCATGTTGTTAAATGTTGGCATAGCCTCGACCCATTTTGTGAAATAGTCGACCGCCACGATGATATATTTATGGTTACCAGCGGATGGCGGGCGACACTCCATAAAATAGATGGCCCATTTACAAAAGGGACCAGTTGTGACGACAGGATGGAGGGGAGCTGGGGGAGCTCGCACCTTAGGGGCGAAATTTTGGCAATTGGAACAGTGTTTGACTGCCTCAATGCAATCACTGAAGACGGAAGGCCAAAAATACCCAGCGCGCATGACTTTCAAGGCAGTAGCAAGACCAGATAGGTGGCCACCGTAAGCGCTGCTATGGCAGGCATTGAGGACCTGTTCAGCTTCAGCGTGTGTGAGACAACGACGAAGGACAATATCTATACTGCGACGATAGAGGTCGTCACCGATAAGGAGGTAGCGGGGAGCCTGGTGTCGGATACGTCGTCGAGCGTCACGATCAAGGTGAAGAGTGAAATTTTGGGTTCGCAAGTAAGTGAGGATATCGCCGTACCAAGGATCATCCGAAGTAATGGCGAATAAGTGCTCATCAGAAAAATCATCATTAATTGGGGGATCCTGTGTTCCAGTAGGTAATTCAGAAATGAGTTCAGCAAGGGCTAAACCTTTCTTACTTTTTGGTGTGACAAATTCGAGGTCAAATTCTTGAAGGATGACGACCCAATGGGTGTACTTCCCAGTGAGGATGCGGTGACTCAATAGGAAAGCCATGGGGTTGGAATTAGTCATGACCTTGGTGGAACGCATGAGGATGTAATGATGAAGTTTTTGGACCGAGAACACGACAGCGAGTGCTAGTTTTTCTTCATGTGAGTAGGAAACAAGAGGCCCTACGAGGTTCTTACTGACGTAGTAGATCACATGCTCGATACCGTTGTCATCTGCCTGGATAAGAACTCCAACGACCGAATAGGTGGAAGCAGAGATGTACAGGATGAAGTCCCTATCAAAGTCGGGAGGGCGAATCAAGGGAGCGGATGTGGAAATGGCAGCAGGAGACTACGCCAAATCATCTACTATGCTATACGAATGAGCAGCTCGACCAGAAGCAGCATTTTGGCATAATGTTCCCTTAGGAATCTTGGTATGAACCTCAACTTGGGGTTGAGGGATATGTAAGGGACCATTGGATGTCGAAAGAGGCTCTATAGAACCTGAAGAAGGGGACTCGGGGGCAGACTGAGCGTAAAGCTTGGGGTACTGGCGAGACCGAGTTTGAAGGTTAAGGTTGACGGTTGGAGATGGATCAGAGTTCATCATGAGGATCTGGTAATCGGAGGAACCAGAAGGGGAAGGTTGAGTGGTGACCTGTCCGTCAGGTGGTTGGGTAGCCACGAATCCTTGCTGGGGGAAAGGATCGGTAAACATAGCCGGTTGAGTAGTGGCCACATTAGGGGGAGCATGAGGGGAGGCATGTTGTCCTCGCAATGTGGCTTGAGACTCCCACATCTTCTGCATCTATGGTAGAAGGGGACAATCGTGAGTGTAATGACCGTAAACACCGCAACACGAACAAGGCTTATTTGTGCGAATAGGCCTGTCCGACTTGAGCTGAGTGCCCTGTTGCTGGTTAGCAGTGTTAGGGTCAGTACCATGAGGATTGGGTCCACGAGTACCAGGGGCAGGTGGATTTTTATTGCCTCTCCGCCTTCTTTGAGAGGAAGGGGGATTAGTCGCTCCCTGCTGTGCAAATACTTGCCATGGAGGGGGCTGTAGGTGTTGTTGCTGGGGTGGAGAAGGCAAGGGAGGTGGAAGTGCATATGCTAGAGGAGCTGGAGCACCAGGATGTGGATAAGGATAATGGTTAGGTTGGGCAACATTGAGGTAAGCAGGAGGTTGGGCAAAAGGATGAGGCATGCTGTATCCTAGATACATGCTACCTAGAGGGGGAAAAGTGCTGGAGGTGATGGCCCCTCCTGGAGGGAGACCATAGGCCATAGGAGGTTGGGCATACGGATGAGAAAGGGCTCCAACGATACCGTCGGCGGAATGAGATGCCCCCGGGGCGTTAGCGCCACCGGGCCTAGGGAGGTCAGGAAGGACGGTATAAACATAACCAGACTGGGTATAGATTAGGTCATATTTCAAGGCTATTTGGAGGGCGGCTTCTTCAGTTTGAGGGAAATGGGAGGCGACATCTTTGCCAATGGGAGGTAAGAGAGTGTGAAGGAACCGGTCCATATAAACCCGATCTTTGAAGGTGGGAACTCGACATAAGCTCCTTCTTCGCCGCCATTCTTGGACATGAGTGGAAAGGCGGGTTGAAGAGGTTTGACGGAAAGAATTCAAAAGTTCTGTACCAGTGTCGTATCGGAGAGGGTGCTGGAAATAAGATAAAAAGGCTTGTGCAATGGTCGCAAAGGTGGTATGGGAAGAGGTGGCCTGGTCAACATACCATTTAGAAGCTTCGCCCATAAGCGTGCGTTGGAACAATCGAAGACGGATGGAATCATCGGTAATGGAATTAGAGGAACACCACATGTGAAAAGATCAGACATGGTTGGTTGGATCTTCTTCAGCAAGGACTTCGAACTTAGGGACGTCGGAGGGGAGCTTGGTTGGAATAGCAGGCTAACCAACATCGTGGCGGATAGGGTCATTGATCAATTGATTAAGATCGGGGAGGCTGAGGCCTGCCATGTAAGGGAGCAAAGGTGCAGTCGAGGTAGTTCCTGTGGCAGTTCCGCTAGTAGTAGTCCCAACATTAGGGCCAGGTTTACCGCTAGCGTTAGGCCCTGGACCAGACATAGTGAAGGTGACAGGGGGAGAACCAGAAGTAAAAGGAGAACCCAATGAATCAGAAGAGGAGTCGGAGTGTGGACTCGGAGGAGGACTAACTCGACGATGGCGGGGAGGAGTAGGTCGACCGACCGGAAACTGAGGGTGAAGGCCAAGAAGTCTCCAGGATGTGCACCTTGGGGGTGCAATGGTGACAACACAAACACGGCACAAGGGGAAGAAGAACGACCAACAAAGGCAGGGAGGTGCAGAATCAAGTGATTACAATGTTGAAACAAGGGCAGAAAGGTGCAGTGTCAATTGATTTTACAATGTTTTAAAGTCTTTGCCTGGCGGTGTTAACCAGGCTCTTCTTCGCTTAGGGTGAGTGTGTGGCGTGCGTTAATTTTAATTTTTAAACCCTGACGTTTTGAGAGAAAAATAAAAAGTGTGCTGTGTAACTGAAAATAAATCTGCAGAGAACAGTATATAATGCTGAAATAACAGAAAATTAACAGCTAACAATGCATCGATCTAACCCAAAAAGGTGGGTCTCTCAAAACTAGTCTAACAGAGGGAAAAAATCTAGTCAAAACACACTAAAAAGAGGCCAATAGATCTAGGGTCGAGAGGGACAGGGATCTAAAGGAGAAATCTGCTGAAAAGAGGTGCAGAACACAGCCAAGAGGCAGAGGCAAGGTGGCTGGAAAAAAGGAGGAAATCAGCAAAAATCAGAAGGGACAAGGAGGAGGCCCTAAAGGTAGATCCAAACAAAACTTCAGGAGGTGTTTTAAAATGGGGAAGAGCTGATTAAAAGGGGTCTTAAAAGGAGGTATCAGATCTGAAAAAGGGGCAGCTAAAACTCTGAAAAAACAGACACCTGAAACAGTAAAAACTCTTCCACCAAAAGTGGAGGGTACTGAAGCCCTAGGGGCTATGTTCCCACTTAGATGAGAAAAACAGATCAGAAATAGGTCTAAACGGGCTGAGACAGAGGCTGGAAAACCCTAACAGAAGCTTCAGAAAAACCCAGAAAAATTGCAGAAAAAGAGCAGAAAAAATGGCAGGTCGCAGGTTCTGACCTGTTTTCTATGCAGGTCGTAGATAATGGGCTGAAAAGTGCGACCTGGAGTCCAGGTCACAGGTTCTGGGCTGAAAAGTGCGACTTGAAGTTCCGGGTGTCCCAGCGGCAGATTTCCGAAAAAGTTGTCGTCTCAGTTGTGGTTGATGTCTGTCACCTGCGCAATAGGGCCAGAAACACGCGGAAGTTAGAAATTTTAATGTTTTAGGGTTTTATAGGTGAAAAACAACATAAAAATAGGAAAAAAAAAGCTGAAAAGAAACCCTAGGGTCTGAAGTAGCTGGATATGCAGGAATATGAAAAACGACAGCGGTCGTAATTGAAAACCCGTGTGGAGTCGCTAGTTGTTAGTATGAATCTTTTGTCGAAGTGTACGAAAAAAGACCACTTTAGCTACGCATAACTTATAGCCCTAACATCAAATATGGCTGCCAATATCTTCAGATCTGCAGTTAGTTGATCAAGACAAGTGCTACAAAAAACCAGATCTATGCATAAAGAGACATTAAGCAGTAAAAATAAGGTTTTTCTCCATACATCCAATAGACAAGACAAGAACAATATTTTTTTGAAAGAATTTTTGTATTAAGGGCACCTAGGAGGAAAACAAGAAGGTGTTTCCAATTCTCCTCAATGGGATGGGTTCTTGGAAGTCCTCAGCACTTCAGATCTAGCATTTCTCTCTCCTGTTGGTGTAGAAAACCCAGACAAAGATAGAACTCAAAGGGAGCTCACACAGCAAGTAATGGAAAATATGAAAATGATAATGGCTCAAAGTCAGACCAAGAGTCTAGATCCAGAGTGATCTAATAGGCAACAAAAGGTGAAGAATGATAGGAAAAACCCTCCTATTTATAACAAAATATTGGGTCATTCTAGATCTTGGTGCATGATTAAAATAACATTAACCAAACCTAGATCCACCTTTTATGGAATATTTTATTATATTTGTTGGAGGGAAAAGGTATTTGACTTGGGTCAAATCCCTTTATTTGTGAATAATAAATAAATAAATGATTTATTCATCATTTTAAGGAAGTGGTTGAAGGATAATCAAATAAATAATGATTTATTTAATTATTTATGGGTGATTTAGTCATATTTAACAAGGAATATTATTTAAATAAGATTTAAATAATTATTCCTAGGAAATAATAAGATAAATAAAGATTTATCTAATTAATTTCTTTGTTTTGGGTTAAACATGACCAGGAATAATAATTAAATTATTGTTTAATTAATTATTCCTTGAGGAAAATCAAACAAATATAGGTTTGTTTAATATTTTCTTTTGGGGTTTCCTGTTTAGACCATAAACAACCTAATAAATGTGTTTTATTAAGTTATTTTACATAGTGAAAGCAATTTTACCTAGGGTAAAATTGGTCTTACATGGTGTACTTGGGTCCATCTAATGGTAGTAGGGTAGATGACCAAAAAATGGTGTAACACCAGGAAGTGTTCTAATCCTTCCACCCTACAGCTTCAGCTTGAATTTTCCACGTCCAACGATTATGGCCTTCATATCATCCCCTAGGAAGACATCACCGCCATCATATTTCTCATACTCACAGAACCACTCCCTATGGGGAGTGAAGTGAAAGGATGTACCCGATTCAATCAACCATGACTCATGATCTACATGTGTATTTGAAGAAGAAGCCAAAAACACATCCCCATCTTCATCTGAGGTGGTTTTTGCCTTTGTGAAAGGAGCATCATCAGATCCCTTTCCTTTCTCAGGAGCTTTAGATCTGCAGTCCTTTTTGAAGTGCCCTTCCTTTCCGCATTTCTAGCACACATTTACAAACTTTCCAGGAGATTTAGATCTCCCTCTAGATTGAGATCTCCCACTCGAAACCTTATTCTTGTTTCTGTTCTGGGACCTTCCTCGTATATATAAGGCATCTCCATTTTGGCCATCCATATTTCTCCATCTCATTTCCTTCGCCAGCAAGGCTAAGACAATGTCATCAAAATTCAAGGTAGTTGTATTGCTACCTATTGCAATAACTAGACTGTCCCACGAATCTGGTAGAGAACACAACAAACTGATGCACTTATCTTCATCTGAGATTTTAATATCAACGTATGATAGCTGACTTACCACTGTATTGAAGGCATTCAGATGCTTTGTTACTGAGTCTCCATCCTTCATCCTCAGGTTATACAACTTTTTCCGCAGGAACAATTTATTCACCAGAGACTTAGATTGGTACAAAGTCCCAAGTTTGTCCCACAAATTCTTCTTCATAGCTTCCCCGAATACATTCAACAATACAGAATCGGAGACATACAACCGTATTGTGATCTTCGCCTTCCGATCCAACTTCTTCCATTATTCATCTGACATTGCCATTGGTTTAGTACCTGGATCTAACGCGATCCATTGATCTTTATCGACCAACAGGTCCTCCATCTTGAGCTTCCACAACTCAAAACTTTGACCATTAAATTTCTCGATCTCTATCTTCCCGCCACTCGCCATCTTCTTTCACAGCAAGAATCGATCCCGCAAATCTCCCACTAAATAGGGTCTACCTCAGGCCCGAGAAAAAAAACCCTCAGTAGCAAACGCGTCCCCTTGAATCCGAAACAGCTCTGATACCAAATGTAGGTTTTAACCTTGTACAAAAATTATCTACTAACGAATCTTAAAACAAAAAATAAACAATAGCAAGAGCATAAAACATAAAACATATAAACACATAGATTTTCCCCTAGATCCCAAATCGGGACGACCAACTTGACTTTTCATTATATTCCTTTAGTGTTACAACACATATATATACATGTCGAAGCATACATAAACTCTAATCCATTAACCCTGGATTAGAACATAACCATAGTTCCCTTGACCGAATCTACAAAATACTAGGGGCCAAAAAACCATCGTACCCCAAAACCATGTGCAAACTCATGCACAAAACCATGAGTGGGTCCGCCTATGAGTGGGTCCGAACACCAAAAAAAAATTTCTGGGGCGCTACCACCCCCCTGTGACCCCCCTGTTGAGCCCGACGCAACGTACAGCGCGTGGGACTAGTCGTGGAAAGAATATAACACATACCCAACATGGATAATGAAAACCCTTTTTCAAATTTAGAAGTTCTTCCCTTAAGACATCTTGGTGTAGTTACTGGGATTACAGATGAGAAATGGAGGATGAGCTAGCACCTTTTGAGTCTCTACCCTTGTGCTTCGAATCATTTCAGATTGCTAAAGGAGAAGCTATTGGCCATGAACACTCTCCTTTTAATATGGTGGAAAAATATGCTAATCTAGTATGCATAATGGATGACATTCCTCCTGTGAATAAGCTGCCCAAGTATGATCAATATGATGATGATTATGTTCTCCATACTCAAGCTAACACTATAGAATAATGATTTATTAATTTGTGGGACAAAGATAGTCATTTTCGACAGCTCAAAAATAGTGATCAGCAAATACCACTCAGTTATGACAATGGAGAGGAAAGTGCAGAAAGTTTGGGAGAAAAGGCAGGATCTTTACCTCTTATTGGTTCTTCATTTCAGTTCATCGAATACAACCTTAATACAATCAGAAGTTAGCAATATTTGGGTATTGATTTTAACAACAAAGAAAACATTTAGCCCTATGACCAGCCTTCACAAGAGGAAGAGAATAGTTGTGGTTCTATCCAAGGAAAAGGGAAAATGCCTCCTCTTCTAACTAAAGAAGAAATCAATGAGGGTCTAGGAATACAACCAGCTTCTAATCTTTTATATAAAGAGATTTTTTATGTTTTCTATCCTGCTGATTTATATGTTGCAGCCTTGCCTCATGGAGAAACAAGTTTGATAGAAGACAACATTTCTATATATGATGAATCTGCCAGCATAGATGAACATGAGGATGAGTTAGAGTTTATTTTTCAAAAGAATCATGATCATAGCCAAGTGGAGGAAGCAATAGTCCTGGATAAAGCTTATTTTTCAAATACTCAAAGCCAAGTATTGTTTCAATATCCCTTTGCTGATTTCTTGGAGACATCTAAAGAGGGAGTAAAGTATGTTAGAAGCAGTTTGATGCAAATTTTAAAGAAAATTTTAGGCACTACTGTTCAAAGACAAGTGAGGTGTGAGTGGCCTTTAGATTTCTTTAGCACACTCAAAGAGCTGAACCAAGATCACTCATTGTATCATCTACTTGACTGGTTATATTGGAAAAGGGAGTTCACCAAATGAATTTATATCCTATGTAGGTTATATTAGGATAGATAGGTATGAAAATAAGCTCAGCACTATGAGAATCTTTCTAGTTTTTAGTTTTAGAAAGTTGATCTAGAAAAATGAAAACAAAAAAACAAAGAAAAGATGAAAAAGAGGGCATATGAAAAGAAGAGGTACAGCCCCATACCAAAAAAGAGTACTTCTGAAAGTGTGCAAGTCTAAATGCCACTACTTTAGAAAAGAGAGTCTTATTCAGTCATCTAGCCTAATCATGACTGAACATGTTTTAAATTTATACTGATAGGTTAGTGAAAGAAGACTTGTCAAACCATTTAAGCTTGACTTGTCAGTAGATTAGATTAGGAAAAAAAATTGATTCCAAATGCATAAATCTGAACCAAAGGGAAGAGAGGGATACATAACAAATGATAGATCACAGCCCTCATGTTTTCTAGTTTTGATTTGTAAAAAAAATAATGTCTGTGTGCATCTTGTCTAAATGCCACAGCCCATGGAAAATCAGATTGTTTAAACTTGGTTTGATCATGTTTTCAATTTCGTGTTAGTAGGTTAGAGAATAAAATCTGTGAACCAGCTTAATCTTGACAGAAAAGTAGTCTAGGTAGAGAATAAAAGAGTTTATTAGCCTAATCTAAACTCTTGGAAGTGATAAGGGTACAAGTAGATAGTTTTCTTTTGCTTTCAAAAGAAAATAATGTCAAGGGTTTGCTAGTCCAAGTGCACCCAAAAGAAGAAAAAATGTTAGGCAAAGTAGGATGGGTAGGTAGAATTGAGGTTGAAGCAAACATGTACATCTGATTTTAAGATCATAGCTTCAAGAGAACATCAGAAAATGTGTAATATCCCAAATGGGTAAATTTCTGCTATGCCGGGAATATCTTGAGATATTCCTATTTTCCATCTCTGGGAGTATTAACAATCAACACTGAACTATCCCAGAGATTGACTGCAAGGGAATTTACTGGATATGACTCCTTCACAACGAAGGATGAGATCTAGAGGCTACCTGGCCCACTAGCAGACTCTTACAATAGAACTTGTCAAAGACTAATAATTCCCTTCAAGGAATTTCTGCAACAGCTGCCCATAAGGACGCTGTATAAAGAATCCAATGAGAAAATAAGGAAATTTAATGCTATGATGCCTTAAAATATGTCTGATACAAACTCCTTGTAGAACATAAGCTCAAATAAATAACCCTAAGGGGGTTATTCAGATCTCCCACCAACAAGTATGCCGGAATAATGCTCAATGAGAGAATCTTCAACAGCATGAAAACTTCAATATGAACAGCAGTGAAAGAGTGCATCATATAATGTAAGAAGAGAATAAATATGATACATAATGTGTATCATCAAATATTATACAATATACTTGAGGAAAATACCTCTCAAGGTGAGTGCAAATCAGCCTCAAAGGAAGATGTACATTAAACAAGAGAATGCACTGCTGCACAAACTCAACTACTCAATTACTGCGCATTCTATGAGGGAAAATGACTGAAATCTGACATACATGAGAGGATATGACATTATATGCTCAAATAAATATTGGGGAGCAAGGTCTCAACCCCAGGAAACATTATTACATCAATCCTCTAAGGGATTGGCTAAAATACATAAAACAGTAAAATGTCGGAGTTGTAGTGTAGCTGTTGCAACTCAAATATAATACAACATGGAAGAGGATGGGAAGTGCTGCAATAGATGTGAAAATCTCCTCCAATGATCTCCAAAAGGAAGGGGTTGATCCCCTTACTGAAAACTGCACTCACTAGTGCACCAAATGAATCCCTTGTGCAAGCCACCTCTGAAGATAACGTTGTAAGGGAAGGAGGCTACGCTAGGCATGAGAGGAAACATATGGCCTGATGCCAAATCTGCAATAGAAGCTCTGGGAATCTCCTTTTCTGATCTCCTAGAGAAAGAGATGGCCCCTCCTCTATAGAACAACTCTGGAAATGTGATGATGAAGGTCCCTCACTGCAACACCAGCAACTCCAGCATTCTCTTGCTACAAGAATAACATAGTAGTTGCAAATGAATGCTTTGGCCTCAAGCCAAGATGTGAGGAAGATGAATAACAATCTCTCCATGGCCTCCCATGGAAGAGAAGGGCATTCCTAAATAGGAATCACTCTTGTGCTAAGCAACACAAAGTTGAAGAGAGCTTCAACCTCCAAATTCTTTCTCCAAAGATGAAACCCCAAAAATTGCTCTCCTTCATCATTTATGAAAGGCATGCATGGACCCCACTCACATTAGGGTTTCCCTCATTTCAAATTTCCCTCCATCCAACTACGCAATCTTCTTGTGCAAGCTACCCCTCTTGGGTACGTTGTTGACTTTGGTCAACCATGGTTTAACTCACTTGCTTTTGGCCCCTTTTAACACTTGGGCTGCTAACTTAAGCCACTTAAGTGAATTTTTTGCACCTTAGGAGTGTTTATTAAATTGCTACAATTGGTTCCCTCACCCATTTTATTCCTTTTATTAAAATAAAAGCAATATTAATGTTCCAAATACTTTATTGAAAATTTGGAACATTACAGTCCTCCCCTCCCAAAGCATGCTTGTCCTCAAGCAAGAGCAAGGATGAACTACCAAAAAGTCCTCCACTCAAGGCATGGAGTCTGAAATACCCTCATGTAGATCCTCCATCCTCAAGAAATCAACAAAACAAAATGAGTCACCCTCCAACTAGGCAACTCCTGAAAATACTTCTCCACCTTATGCTCATGAAATAGGTGGGCTAAATTTTTGAACTTGGCAAGCTTCATAGCCTACCCTATGCTGTCCTCTTCTCCACTTATGATGAATGTGGAGTGAAAGCTGAACTTGGGCTGCAATAGTGTTGCCTCCAAGAGGCAAGATGAAGTATAGATCCCCAAGGACCTCTCCTCCAATGCTGCAAAACAAGCTGGCCCAAATCATCTCATATGTGATGAGTTGGATTTCATCAAAATATGGAATCCAAACAATCATATGGTTCACCTCATGGAAAAACAAATGGCTGAACATGGTGACCATATCATCTTCCATACTCCCCTTGGAGCATGTGCTGCAAAAAGAATGGAGGTCTCTTCTCCCAAAGGGCACATCAACCCAATGATTCTATCCCTCCTCATGACAAAAATGGGGCTGCTACTAATATATGGCTGAAATGTAATGGTCTTCATGAGAGACCCAAGCCACCCCATCAATCTTACAAACCATGAAATGCCTCCTCCAAAATTATGAACTCTTCAAATAACTCCTCCCACATGAAGGAAAGAGATGAAGCTTGGCAATCATGGGCTGCCCATTGCTTCTCCTGAAACATACAACATTCAAATTAGGAAGAATCACCCTCCCAAAGGGCATCTTCAATTCATTTTCCTCCTTCAAAATGATGCTCCCCTTGGACAGCATTCTATTGGTGAAATATGGAAGCATAAACTTGTGAAAGTAAGGAGGTCAAATATGGTTCCATGCATGGAACCAGCGCAGGGCATCATTTTCCTACCTCAATATATGATGCAACAAGTGTCTTTGCAGCCACTTGTTTGCTGCCACATGCATCCTACAATATGTGATCATGAAAATAAAATTTGGTGCCAATGGTGCACACCAAAACCCATGTGGCTTTCCCTTACAAACCACCCATAAGATGGCCATCATTTTGCTGCAATGAACCATAAGTACAACCAAACA
Organism: Pinus albicaulis; assembly: GCA_034641835.2. NCBI lineage: Eukaryota > Viridiplantae > Streptophyta > Pinopsida > Pinales > Pinaceae > Pinus > Pinus albicaulis. Next base: position 271,975,710 of record CM076571.1, on the reverse strand, counting down.
CCATGTGCAAGAAGGAAGGATCCCTCTTTATCTGACATGCTACTCATAAAGATAAGAGAGTGCAAAGCATGTCACCAGTAGTTACCTCCCTCATCATGTACCATGGCCTTTGAGCTGAAATGGCTCCAATGGAAAGTCCCCTTTACTGCAGCATAGTAAGGGAGTGGTTGTGGCAACCATCTCATCATATTTTGGGCTATGCACCTAGCGAAATGCTGATATACATCCATTAGAAATCCCTCCCAAGTGGACTCCTCCATCAATGAATAATATGCATGAAAATGCATGAAAGAAGAACCCCTAAACATTGCATGTAGATTCCTCTCCTTGTGCTTGTGCAACCAAGCCAAGAGAGTCAAAATGTAGTAGGAGTTCTCTCCTCCATTACTCCTTCATGCTCATCACCTACATGCCTCCAAAATGTATCACTTGTGAAGTGGCTTGGAAGACACTCCAACAAGTAACTCAAGCTCTCAAGTGACAGCGCTGCTGGCCTTTGGAGTAGGGCCACTGTCATCTCAAGCTTCCCTCTTTGACATGAATCTTTTCAAAGACTCCTCCCATCATGTTGCTGCAAATGTAGAGCTCCTCCCATAAAGAAGGTTCTAATTGGCATCCAAGATCAAAGAACAATCCTCTTGCTCCCACAACACCCAAAAAAAATCTGAGCAACAAGAATGTCTGTTGCTCCCCTATACTTCCACCATACCCAATCTGAAATGGGAACATAATGAGTGGTAAGAGAAATGCCACCCCATCATGATGCACCCATACTCTCCCCTTTGTACATCAAGAGCAATGAGTGTGAAATTATCCTAGGACCTATGGGTTGTGGATCCTCCACATTTCCGTTGGGCACATATGATCCACAAAGCTCTGCTCTTTGGTGTAAGTATCCTACCACTTGGTACCTCTTTCACAAGAGCTACCACTATCCCAAAATAGATTTCTCCTTTTGCATTTCATGGGACATTTAAATGCAATCTCCTTCATAACAAAATTTCAAAACCCCACCCTCACATGTGATGCATGGCTCATCAATAGTGCACAGTGCAGACAAAGTTTCCTCCTCAAGACAATCAGCATGAAATAATGTACAATTCTCCATGATAAATGCAAACTCATTCATACCTTGGAGAGATTTGGAAGAATCTCGTGTTGCTACAAGAGTATCTTCCTCTAGTGTGCTGGTTGCCTCAATAGCTGAAGGTGGAGGTTGCTCCTCCATGAATGTAATAGTGCTGGCATGTGCCTCTGCTGGTGAGGGCTCCTCCCTCCTTTGGCACAATCTTCTGATCAAGATCTGAGAAAAATCAGCAAGAGTAGAAACCCTTGCATGCCTCCCCTGGCTGAACCACTAGCTTCTTTCCTCTTCCTGCTGAATAAGTGTGAGAAGATAGAGTCTCTTGGAAGACTCCAAGGTTTTCTCCCTATTCAGCAAGATACTCACTTAGAATTCGAATTCCAAGTGTTCTCCATGCTTCTGCTCTGCTACTCCGTGAGAATAGGAAGTGCATGGTCCTTCCTCTTCTCCTTCTTTTATTTCCTCAACCTCCTTGGAGAGGTTCTTGCTGGACACAAAACTTATGAGATTAATCTCATCTTCTGCATCATTTTGACTTCTTCTTCTCTGAAATTCAAACTTCACAGTCTAAGCCAAGTTCAAAGCTCCGATACCACTGTAATATCCCAAATGGGGAAATTTCTTCTATGCAGGGAATATCTTGAGATATTCCTATTTTCCATCTCCAAGAGTATTAACAATAAACACTAAACTATCTCAGAGATTTACTACAGGGACATTTACTAGATATTTCGCCTTCGCAAGGAAGGATGAGATCCAGATGCTACATGTCCCACTAGTAGATTCTGACAATAGAACTTGTGAAAGGCTAATAATTCCCTTCAAGGAACTTCTACAATAGCTGCCCATGAGGACGTTGTATAAGGAAGCCAATGAGAAAATAAGGCAATCCAGTGTTGGGATGCCTTAGAATATTTCTAATACAAACTCCTTGTAGAACATTAGCTCAAAAAAATAACCCTAAGGGGGTTATTCAAATTTCCCACCAACAAGTATGCTGGAATAGTGCTCAATGAGAGAATCTTCAGCTGCATGAAAACTTCAATATGAACAACAGTGAAAGAGTGCATCATATAATGTAAGAAGATCAAAAATATGATACATAATGTGTAGCAGAAAATATTATACAATACCCTTGAGGAAAAGACCTCTCAAGATGAGTGCAAATCAACCTCAAAGGAAGATGTACATTAAACAAGAGAATGCACTGCTGCACAAACCCAGCTACTCAATTAATGCGCATTCTATGAGGTAAAATGACTTAAATCTGACATACATGAGAGGATATGACATTATATGCTCAAATAAAGATGGGGGAGCAAGGTCTCAACCCCAACATTATTACATCAATCCTCTAAGGGATTGGCTAAAATACATAAAACAGTAAAATTCAGGAGTTGCAGTGTAGCTACTGCAACTCAAATATAATACAACATGGAAGAGGATGGGAAGTGCTGCAATAGATGTGAAAACCTCCTCCAATGATCTCCAAAAGGAAGGGGCTGATCCCCTTACTGAAAATTGCACTCACTAGTGCACCAAATGAATCCCTTGTGCAAGCCACCTCTGAAGATAACATTGTAAGGGAAGGAGACTGTGCTGGGCATGAGAGGAAACATATGGCCCGATGCCAAATCTGCAATAGAAGCTTCAAAAATATCCTTTTCTGATCTCCTAGAGAAATAGATGGCCCCTCCTCTACAGAACAACTCTGGAAATGTGATGATGAAGGTCCCTCACTGCAACACCAGCAACTCCAGCGTTCTCTTGCTACAAGAATAACATAGTAGCTGCAAAGGACTGCTTTGGCCTCAAGCCAAGATGTGAGGAAGATGAATAACAATCTCTCCATGGCCTCCCATGGAAGAGAAGGGAATTCCTAAACAGGAATCACTCTTGTGCTAAGCAACACAAAGTTGAAGAGAGCTTCAACCTCCAAATTCTTTCTCCAAAGATGAAACCCCAAAAATGGCTCTCCTTCATCATTTATGCAAGGCATGCATGGACCCCACTCACATTAGGGTTTCCCTCATTTCAAATTTCCCTCCATCCAACTACGCAATCTTCTTGTGCAAGCTACCCCTCTTGGGTACGTTGTTGACTTTGGTCAACCATGGTTTAGCTCACTTGCTTTTGGCCCCTTTTCACACTTGGGCTACTAACTTAAGCCACTTAAGTGAATTTTTTGCACCTTAGGAGTGTTTATTAAATTGCTACAATTGGTTCCCTCACCCATTTTATTCCTTTTATTAAAATAAAAGCAAGATTAATGTTCCAAATACTTTATTGTAAAATTTGGAACATTACAGTCCTCCCCTCCCAAAGCATGCTTGTCCTCAATCAAGAGCAAGGATGAACTACCAAAAAGTCCTCCACTCAAGGCATGGAGTCTGAAATACCCTCATGTAGATCCTCCATCCTCAAGCAATCAAAAAAACAAAATGAGTCACCCTCCAACTAGGCAACTCCTGAAAATACTTCTCCACCTTATGCTCATGAAATAGGTGGGATAAATTTCTGAACTCGGTAAGCTTCATAGCCCACCCTATGTTGTCCTCTTCTCCACTTATGATGAATGTGGATTGAAAGCTGAACTTGGGCTGCAATAGTGTTGCCTCCAAGAGGCAAGATGAATTCTAGATCCCTAAGGACCTCTCCTCCAACGCTGCAAAACAAGCTAGCCCAAATCATCTCATATGTGATGAGTTGGATTTCATCAACATATGGCATCCAAACAATCATATGGTTCACCTCATGGAAAAACACATGGTTGAACATGGTGACCATATCATCTTTCATACTCCCCTTGGAACATGTGCTGCAAAAAGAATGGAGGTCTCTTCTCCCAAAGGGCACATCCACCCAATGATTCTCTCCCTCCTCATGACACATATGGGGCTGCTACTGATATATGGCTGAAATGTAATGGTCTTCATGAGAGACCCAAGCCACCCCATCAATCTTACAACCCAGGAAATGGCTCCTCCAAAATTTTGAACTCTTCAAATAACTCCTCCCACATGAAGGAAAGAGATGAAGCTTGGCAGTCATGGGTTGCCCATTGCTTCTCCTGAAACATACAACATGAAAATTAGGGAGAATCACCCTCCCAATGGGCATCTACAATTCATTTTCCTCCTTCAAAATGATGCTCCCCTTGGACAACGTTCTATTGGTGAAATATGGAAGCATAAACTTGTGAAAGTAAGGTGGTGAAATATGGTCCCATGCATGGAACCAGCGCAGGGCATCATTTTCCTGCCTCAATATATGATGCAACATGTGTCTTTGTAGCCACTTGTTTTCTTCCACATGCATCCTGCAATATGTGATCATGAAAATAAAATTTGGTGCCAATGGTGCACAGCAAAACCCATGTGGCTTTCCACCACAAACCACCCATAAGATGGCCATCATTTTGCTGCAATGAACCATAAGTACAACCAAACACCATGTGCAAGAAGGAAGGATCCCACTTTATATGATATGCTACTCATAAAGATAAGAGATTTCAAAGCATGTCACCAATAGTTACCTCCCTCATCATGTACATTGGCCTTTGAGCTGAAATGGCTCCAATGGAAAGTCCCCCTTACTGCAACATAGTAGGGGAGTGGTTGTGGCAAACATCTCATCATATTTTGGGGTATGCACCTAGCCAAATGCTGATATACATCCATTATAAAGCCCTCCCAAGTGGACTCCTCCATCAATGAAGAATATGCATGAAAATGCATGAAAGAAGAACCCATAAACATTGCATGTAGATTCCTCTTCTTGTGCTTGTGCAACCAAGCCAAGAGAGTCAAAATGTAGTAGGAGTGCTCTCCTCCATTACTCCTTCATGCTCATCACCTACATGCCTCCAAAATGTATCACTTGTGAAGTTGCTTGGAAGACACTCCAACAAGTAACTCAAGCTCTCAAGTGACAGCGCTGCTAGCCTTTGGAGTAGGGCCACTGTCATTTCAAGCTTCCCTCTTTGACATGAATCTTGTCAAAGACTCCTCCCATCATGTTGCTGCAAATGTAGATCTCCTCCCATGAAGAAGGTGCTACTTGGCATCCAAGATCAAAGAGAAATCCTCTTGCTCCCGCAACACCCAAACAAAATCTGAGCAACAAGAATGTTTGCTGCTCCCCTATACTTCCACCATACCCATTCTAAAATGGGAACATAATGAGTGGTAAGATAAATGCCACCCCATCATGATGCACCCATACTCTCCCCTTTGTCCATCAAGTGAAATGAGTGTGAAATTATCCTGGGACCTATGGGTTATAGATCCTCCACATTTCCGCTGAGCACATATGATCCACAAAGCTCTGCTCTTTGGTGTAATTATCCTGCCACTTAGTACCTCTTTCACAAGAGCTACCACTATCCCAAAACAGATTTCTCCTTTTTCATTTCATGGGACATTGAAATGAAATCTCCTTCATAACAAAATTTCAAAACCCCACCCTCACATGTGATGCATGGCTCATCAATAGTGCATGAGGATGATGAGGGTTTCAATCCTCAAAATGGCACAGCGCAGAGAAAGTTTCCTCCTCAAGACAATCAGCATGCAATAATGTACAATCCTCCATGATAAATGAAAACTCATGCATACCATGGAGAGATTTGGAAGAATCTCGTGTTGCTACAAGAGTCACTACAAGAAAAAAGCACATTGGTGAGGGGCGAAAATGGTCACCATAAGCTCATTGGTGAGGGTCAAAAGAACCTTTGTCACCAAAAACTAAACGTCACCAAAGGTGGCGTCACCGAAAGTATAGGTGTTGTGGTGACATTCAAGGTCCGTCACCAATAATGATTTATAGTGACAAATAGACCAAGTTCTCTCCTCTTTCTGCTGAACAAGTGTGAAAATATAGAGTCTCTTGGAAGACTCTAAGGCTTGCTCCATATTCAGCAAGATACTCACTTAGAATTTTGAATTCCAAGTGTTCTGCATGCTTCTACTCTGCTTCTCTGTGATAATAGGAAGTGCATGGTCCTTCCCCTTTGTTGGAAATATTGTCATTGATGGCAAAGGCGGCAGCACTCAGGCAAAAGAGGCAGCGCTGAAGCAAAGGAAGGCAAAAGAGGCACAGCGAAAGCAATAGAGGCAGCAAGAAGACAGTCAAAATGTAACAGTCATAGAAGCACAGTGAGACAGAGGCAGAGTGACAGAAGCAGAGACAGAGGCAGAGAGCAGTTACAAAATTCCGTGAATCGCACACTCTAGCGAGCATTATACATATAATATAACACGAATCTTATTCCGGGAATCGCAGACTCCAGCCGGGCGTTACACATATAATACAGAACCATATTCCGGGAATCGCACTCTCCAACCGGCGGAGCACATATAATATATAAACCATATTCCGAGAATCGCTTAACCCTTTGGCAAAGTATACATATATGTCCGTTATATTATGGAGCGCACAAAACGAAGTTTTAGATGGTGGGACCTCTCCCCAATCGCAAGTCTTTTGTTATATGCTCTGATCGAAGGCCGGACCCGATCGAGTTATATGCCACAGTTTATGAGCCAATCGCATCCGAGTTCCCAATCGCAATCGGAACTTTCCGATTGATCGCAAGTCTTTTGTTATATGCTTCGATCGAAGTTCAGACCCAATCGAGTTATATGCCACAGTTTATGAGCTAATCGCATCCGAGTTCCCAATCGCAATCGGAACTTTCCGATTGATCGCAAGTCTTTTGTTATATGCTCTGATCAAAGGCCAGACCCGATCGAGTTATATGCCACATTTTATGAGCTAATCGCATCCGAGTTCCCAATCGCAATCGGAACTTTCCGATTGATCGCAAGTTTTTTGTAATATGCTCCGATCAAGTGGCGGACCCGATGGCGATTATACAATGGAATTAATTGGTTCAATCGCGTCCGGAATCTCAATCGCAATCGGAACTCTCCGATTGATCGCACGACTTTGTAATATGTTGCGATTGAAGTGGCAGACCCGATCCTGTTATATGCGGGAGTTAATTTGTGCAAATCGCATCCGTGTTCTGATCGCAATCGGAACTTTTCTATAATGCGTCCCGATTGCATGTGTTCAAAGTTCGGACCCGATTGCGATATGAGCCATGTTTTATGTGGTCATCGCGTCCATTTGATCAATCGCAATCGCAAGTTTTCGTTTGACACCACCAATCCGCCGACGGAGATGTGGGGCCCGACCCTTTCATGTATTAGTGGTTGTGATTCGACTTATTGGATTGTAATATAAGACCAAAGGCTTAAGGTGGAGGGCGATTGCTTATATATAAAAGGATTGTTGTTAGATATACAAAACACGGTTGCAAGTGTATTAAAATATGTCACATGGGCTGTGAACCCACGGGCCTCGGCTTAATGGGAGGGCGATTATAAATATACAATGACTATGATATATGTCCGTTCCACTTGCGAAATGTTCCACATCAACAAGACACTTGCTGCAAGTCAGCAGTCACGTATTTTTTCTAAGAGGCACTGATATAAAAGCACTGTTACACGTATACAGCAAATACACTACAACAGAGGACAGAAAAGCATACAGAGCAGAAAAGAGTCAAAACACAGTGAGAAAGACAAATGCGCGGCAAACGAACAAAATAAGTATTTGAATTCACATTGTAGTCGAATGTAAAATGTTTTAATTGTTTTGTGTTTGTGATGCATTGGCAAATCTCGAGAGAAAACAAACTCCCACTGTAATGTTAAAATTGACACCTACAGTTATAATTTCTGAGTAAGCTGATAAAAGGAGTGAGAAGGCAGAAGGGAAAGAGACATGACTTTCCATTTCGAATTCCAAGCAGAATACAAACAGTCATGTGAAGAAATCTATAAATAATATCATCTTGATATTCAAGATGGAGAAGTGAGAGTAAATCGAGAGAAGGCAGAATATAGAAGAGTAAGACAGAGAAGATTAAGAAAAGCAGAATAGAAGGAGAAGCTACAGAATAGGGCTGATATCTAAGGTAAATCAGCAAACTTTCAGTTTGATAAATTGAGGAAGTTGGAGCTTCCCTATCAAGTTGCAGCTTGATAGCTGTCAGTTGTAGCTGACTGAGGTTAGAGCCTCCTGTAGGTTGGTGCCTGCAGAAAATTGAAGGGAGTTGGTGCTTCCTTGCAAGTTGTAGCTTGCAGAATTGAGGATAGAGCCTCCTGTAGGTTGGTGCCTGCAGAAAACAGTGGTGAGAGGGAGTTGGAGCTTGCCTTTGCATCACAACAATAATAAGATGTGGTTTTCTCCCTTTATGGGTTTCCACTTATATCTGGTGTCTCTGTGCATGATATTTATGTATTGATCTGATATGTATTATTTTCTTAATACCTGTTGCTCTCATATTAAGTCTACTGCTCTATTAAACTAATACTTTCTGACTACATTCTAAAATTACTCTCACATCAAATAGAGTTTGAAATGGAGGTGTAAATAAGTTTAATGAAAAGTTTAAAAGATCAGGAACGTATTAAACTGATTCACCCCCCCTTCTCAGTTTAAATAGAGATTCAACAATTGGTATCAGAGCGGGTTCCTTTGTACAAGTCTAACAACTGAAAGGAGATCCTAGGTTCCCAAGATGGCTAGTAAAGAAGGATGCTCAACCAATAAAGCCCCTTTCTTCACTGGTGAAAATTATGATTTCTGGAAAATCAGAATGAAGACATACATAATGTCACTAGGAGTAGAAGTCTGGGCTGCTGTGCAATTAGGATATGCCCCGAAGTCAACTGATACAGAGAAAGAAGCTAAAGAAAGCTTTGTAGCTAATGCAAAAGCCATGAATGCCATCCTGAATGGATTATGTGAAGCAGATTTTATTAAAGTAATGCACAAAGACACTGCCAAGAAAATATGGGATACTCTTGAAGACATACATGAGGGAGACGAGAAAGTAAAAACTGCCAAACTTCAAGTATATAGAGCCCAGTTTGAAAACTTAAAAATGAATGATGATGAAGATGTTGGCAGCTTCTTCTTAAAAGTTGCAGAAATTGTTAACAATATGAAAGCTCTTGGAGAAACCATACCAGAAGGTATAGTTGTGCAAAATATTCTGAGATCACTCCCATCCAAATTTAATCCCAAGGTGTCTGCAATAGAAGAGACAACGGATTGGGAGACTTTGACCATGAACCAGCTACTTGGAAATCTAACAGCCTATGAAATGAGGCTCCCACAGAAGAAACCAAGTTCGAGGGAAGCAGCCTTTAAAACAAAAAAGAAGAAAGAAGAAGAGGAAGAAATATGCTCTTGCTCTGATGAAGAAGAGGCTAAATTTGTCAAGAAATTGGATAAAGGATCAGGTAGATACAAAGGTAAACTTCCTTTTAAATGCTTTAACTGTGGAAGAGTTGGACATTATGTTGCTAAATGTCCTCACAAGAAAGTAAGAAATCAAGCTCAAGAATCAGAGAAAGACACATCAAAGTTCTGGCAGAAAGGAAAGAAATTCAACAGAAAATCCTTCTATGCTCAGCAAGACAGCAGTGCATCTGAAGACTCAGATGAACCCTCAAGTGAAGAAGGAACCTCAGAATTTCTATTGATGGCCATAGAAGATCTTGAGGGACTCCTACTAGAAGATGAAGAAGAAGAAGGGGAAGTAGACCTTGAGGGGGAGCTAAGAAGTGCTCTGGAGGGGATTGACAGACTCAAACTAAAATGCAGAAAACAAAAAGAGATTCTCCTAAAATGTGTGAAAGAAGAACAAAATTCAGAAGTCCTCATGCGGCTGAAGGTAAAGCTTGAAGAAGCCAAGAAGATAGAAGATATGTTACTTCAGCAAATCAAAGATAAATCTCGAGAACAAGAGAAGCTGGAAGAAGAAATTCTGTGTCTAAGAAAGAAATTAGAAAATGCTCAACAGAAAGTTTCTATATACCCTTCTCAAACAACAAGATCTATTAAGTTGAATGAAATTTTGGTTGCTCAAAGATCCCCTATGATAAAGACTGGAATAGGCTACGAAGGAGAATCAAGTAAAGGAAAAGAAAAGGTTGACAGAGAGATTATTTTTGTAAAAGCAAAGAAGGATGGGGAAGTAGCTCAAATAATTCCTACAAAAGAAGAAATCTGCAATAAGAGAGACAGAGAGCAGAAGAAACCTCTAGTAACAAAGAATATAATGAATACTAAGATGGCATAAAAAGAATCATATGCCCCTAAGTATATCAAATTTGGAAGTCATCAGAGGAAATTCTTCCCTCCTATGAAGAATGCCACCTGCTATGTCTGCCACAAGCCAGGACACATTGTTGCATATTGTTATGCAAGGAAGAGTAATTCAGACCTGCAAAAGATGCAAACAGTGAAGAGGCTATCTCAAACAAACAAATGGAGAAAACAATCTTACATCAGGTATGCAAATAATTTCTATGGTTATTGTTTTATTGTAAGGAATTTTGCCATAAAATTATTGAATGTAGAAAGTATGGACAAAGACTGATGTTCAATACCTCAAGGAGGTTTATGAGTCAAAGCAATTTTGTTCATGCTCACAATTCTGCAAAAACTATAATCAAATGTTGTATATGCAATCAAATTGGGCATATATCTTCCAAGTGTTCTCTAAAGGGATATAATTCATCACCTCACCAAAGATACCAAACAAAAGGGGGCCTCTAGTGGATAAAGAAAGTGAATAAATGTGACCTGGCTCTAACTGCTCAAGATCTGAAAAGCCAGTGGTACTTGGACAGTGGCTGCTCCAAACACATGACTGGAGACAGAAGAAAGTTTATAACTCTTGATGAAAAGAAATATGGCAATGTTATTTTTGGTAATGATAAATCAGGAAAGATCAAGGGAAAAGGCTCAGTCAGCATAGACAATGGCAAAGGAAAAGCCCAAGAGGTACTATTTGTGGATGGACTGAAAGCAAATTTACTGAGTGTCAGTCAGATGTGTGACAAAGGCTGTGAAGTTCTTTTTAGAGCACAAGATTGTGTGGTCAGGTCAAGCACAACAGGAAAGACTCTGCTCAAAGGTGTTCGAACAAATAACAATGTATACATAGTGAAAGAGGAAGATGAAGCCTACCATCTTAGCAAACTTGAGGAGTCATGGTTGTGGCATAGGAGATTGGGACATCTCAGCTTTGACCATATCATCAGACTAAGCAAGAAGAAAGCTGTCAGAGATATGCCAGAAATAAAGAGGCCTTCAAGTACTATATGCAAATCTTGTCAATTTGGGAAACAAACTCACACATCCTTTAAATCTAAAGAAGAGTTTTCAACAAGAAGACCACTGCAACTTGTGCACATGGATCTATGTGGACCTGCAAGAACTAAAACACCAAGTGGAGAGTCCTACTTTATGCTAATAATAGATGATTTCTCCAGAATGACATGGGTTGCGTTTCTCAAGAATAAATCAGAAGCACTGGACAAATTTAAGATATTCAAGGCTTTAGCTAAAAATCAAACAGGATGCAAACTAAAATGTATCAGATCAGACAGAGGAGGAGAATTTACAGATTATGACTTTGCTGACCTATGCAATGAACATGGCATAAAACAACAATTCACTATTGCAGGAACACCTCAGCAGAATGGAGTAGCAGAAAGACAAAACAGATCTGTTCAACAAATTGCCAGAGCCATGATGCAAGAGAATGATATTGCTCAAAATTTCTGGGCAGAAGCAGTGCACACAGCAGTACATATCCTTAATAAAGCTCACTTAAGGCCAAGCAATGACAAGACTCCATATGAACTATGGCATGGAAAGCCAGCGTCAATAAAACATTTCAGAGTCTTTGGTAGTAAGTGTTACATAAAGAATAATGATGAAAACCTTGGGAAATTTGATGCAAGGGCAGATGAAGGGATTTTTCTAGGATATGCTTCCAAAAGCAAAGGGTACAGGTGCTACAACAAGATCCTTCGGAAGATAGTTGAAAGTATTGATGTGAGATTTGATGAAGAACTTCCAAACAATACAAGAAATACAGACTGCTGCAGTCCATCGGACAACCATGAAGAGGAAGACAAGGATGATGATGAAACAAGCAAGACAACAGATGATGCAGAGCTGAGCTCGAAAACCCCCTCAAGATACACTCAGAAGAATCATCCTGAAGATCAGATCATAGGAGAAAAGAAAGCAGGAGTCCAGACAAGAAGGCAGCTAACAGAACAAACAGAAGAAGTATACATAGCCATGTTATCACAAATAGAGCCAAAGAAATTTGAAGAAGCCAACAAGGACAAGTATTGGGTAAAAGAAATGAATGAAGAACTGGACCAAATTGAGAAGAACAATACCTGGGAACTAGTTCCTAGACCAATTGAGAAGAATATCATTGGTTCAAAATGGGTATTCAAAAACAAAATGAATGAGCAAGGACAAGTAATCGGGAATAAAGCCAGGCTGGTCTGCAAAGGATACTCACAAATTGAAGGACTTGACTATGATGAAACATTTGCACCTGTAGCCAGAATGGAGGCTATCAGAATGTTCCTGGCATTTGCATGCTACCAAGACTTCAAGGTATATCAAATGGATGTAAAGTCTTCTTTTCTTAATGGAGATCTAGAAGAAGAAGTGTATATGGAACAACCAGAAGGCTTCTCATTGACAGACAAAGAAGACTATGTGTGCAGACTGAAGAAGGCCCTATATGGATTGAAACAGGCTCCTCGTGCTTGGTACTCAAGACTGGACAAATATTTGCAAAAACAGGGTTTTAAGAGAGGTGGAGTAGACAGCAATCTATACATAAAAGCGCATGAAAATAAACTCCTAATTGTTGTTGTATATGTTGATGACATTATGTTTGGAAGCAACAAAGATGAACTAGCAAAAGGGTTTGCTGATGAGATGAAAACAGAGTTTGAAATGTCTATGATTGGAGAAATCAGTTTCTACTTGGGACTGCAAATTCAGCAAAAGAACACAGGCACATTCATTTCTCAAGAAAAATACTTAAAAGAAATGCTGAAAAAATTCAAAATGGAGAACTGCAAACCAATGACAACCCCCATGATCACGGGATGCAAGCTGTGTGCTGATGATAGGTCTGCAGATGTAGATCAAAAACTCTACAGATCCATGATAGGAAGCCTGCTGTACTTGACATCTTCAAGACCAGACATCATGCTAGCAGTAGGACTAGTGGCAAGATATCAAGCAGCACCTAAACAAAACCATCTTCTGGCAGTAAAAAGAATACTCGGATATCTACAAGGAACAACACAATATGGGCTTTGGTATCCTAAAGGTAAAAGCTTCACCTTAACAGCGTACACAGATGCAGATTTGGCCAGCTGTGTGGATGACAGGAAGAGTACAAGTGGAGGTGCATTCTATCTAGGAGAAAGTCTGGTGGCATGGCTAAGCAAGAAACAAACATCCATATCTCTGTCTACAGTTGAAGCAGAATATATAGCAGCAGCAGCATGTTGTACACAAGTCATGTGGATGAAGAAAACTCTTCAAGACATGAAGGTAAGCATTAATGAACCTATCTCAATCAAATGTGATAATACAAGTGCTATAAGTATATCTAAAAATCATGTGCTTCATTCAAAAACTAAACATATACCAATCAAGTATCATTTTCTCCGAGAACAAGTGGCTCAGAAGATAGTTAAACTGGACTATGTATCAACGAAAGAACAGATATCAGATATATTTACCAAACCACTTGCCAAAGAACCATTCGAATACTTGAGAGACAGACTAGGGGTAGTATCTGTAGATACTATTCTCTAATATGAAGAGAAAGTACAGTCTCAGGGGGAGAAAAAAATGAAGATATCATTCCAGGGGGAGAACAGCCAGCAAGATAAGCATAAAACAAGTCCACAGGATCAGCATTATCAGTATTATCAGCATTATCAATATTATCAGCATTCAGAAGCAACAAGAACCTTTCAATCGTAAAATGCATCATCTATGTCTGCAATCTAGCACATATTACAGGCACTACAAATGAAACACAACATAGTCCAATTTCGGCAGAAGAGGACCTAAACGTAACTCAGAGAAAGGAAATACAACGACAGAACCCATACGGAGAGATGAGGAGTCATCCTTTGCCATTGATGTCAAAGGGGGAGGAAGAACAAATAGCAGGAGGAAGAGCAAGCAACAAGAGAAAGAGAAATCAAACAGAGAAAGTGGATTGCCATCAATGCCAAAGGGGGAGACTGTTGGAAATATTGTCATTGATGGCAAAGGAGGCAGCACTCAGGCAAAGGCGGCAGCACTCAGGAAAAAGAGGCAGCGCTGTAGCAAAGGAAGGCAAAAGAGGCACAACGAAAGTAATAGAGGCAGCAAGAAGAAAGTCAAAATGTAACAATCATAGAAGCACAGTGAAGAACCGTTATCGGAAGATAGAGACAGAGGCAGAGTGACAGAAGCAGAGACAGAGGCAGAGAGCAGTTACAAAATTCCGGGAATCGCACACTCCAGCGAGCATTATACATATAATATAACACGAATCTTATTCCGGGAATCGCAGACTCCAGCCGGGCGTTACACATATAATACAGAACCATATTCCGGGAATCGCACTCTCCAACCAGCGGAGCACATATAATATATAAACCATATTCCGGGAATCGCTTAACCCTTTGGCAAAGTATACATATATGTCCGTTATATTATGGAGCGCACAAAATGAAGTTTTAGATGGTGGGACCTCTCCCCAATCGCAATCGGAACTTTCCGATTGATCGCAAGTCTTTTGTTATATGCTCCGATCGAAGGCCGGACCCGATCGAGTTATATGCCACAGTTTATGAGCCAATCGCATCCGAGTTCCCAATCGCAATCAGAACTTCCCGATTGATCACAAGTCTTTTGTTATATGCTCCGATCGAAGGCCGGACTCGATCGAGTTATATGCCACAGTTTATGAGCCAATCACATCCGAGTTCCCAATCGCAATCGGAACTTTCCGATTGATCGCAAGTCTTTTGTTATATGCTCCGATCAAAGGCCGGACCCGATCGAGTTATATGCCACAGTTTATGAGCTAATCGCATCCGAGTTCCCAATCGCAATCGGAAATTTCCGATTGATCGCAAGTTTTTTGTAATATGCTCCGATCAAGTGGCGGACCCGATGGCGATTATACGATGGAATTAATTGGTTCAATCGCGTCCGGAATCTCAATCGCAATCAGAACTCTCTGATTGATCGCACGACTTTGTAATATGTTGCGATTGAAGTGGCAGACCCGATCCTGTTATATGCGGGAGTTAATTTGTGCAAATCGCATCCGTGTTCTAATCGCAATCGGAACTTTGCTATAATGCGTCCCGATTGCATGTGTTCAAAGTTTGGACCCGATTGCGATATGAGCCATGTTTTATGTGGTCATCGCATCCGTTTGATCAATCGCAATCGCAAGTTTTCGTTTGACACCACCGATCCGCCGACGGAGATGTGGGGCCCGACCCTTTCATGTATTAGTGGTTGTGATTCGACTTATTGTATTTTAATATAATACCAAAGGCTTAAGGTGGAGGGAGATTGCTTATATATAAAAGGATTGTTGTTAGATATATAAAACACGGTTGCAAGTGTATTAAAATATGTCACATGGGCTGTGAACCCACGGGCCTCGGCTTAATGGGAGGGTGATTATAAATATACATTGACTGTGATATATGTCCGTTCCGCTTGCGGAAAGTTCCACATCAACAAGACACTTGCTGCAAGTCAGCAGTCACGTATTTTTATAAGAGGCACTGATATAAAAGCATTGTTACACGTATGCAGCAAATACACCACAGCAGAGGACAGAAAAGCATACAGAGCAGAAAAGAGTCAAAACACAGTCACAGAAAAGATAAATGCGCAGCAAACCAAGAGACAAAATAAGTGAGCTGGAATTCACATTGTAATTCGAATGTAAATGTTTTAATTGTTTTTATTGTTTGTGATGCATTGGCAAGTCTCCGAGAGAAAACAAACTCCCACTGTAATGTTAAAATTGACACCTACAGTCATAATTTCTGAGTAAGATGATAAAAGGAGTGAGAAGGCAGAAGGCAAAGAGACATGACTTTCCATTTCGAATTCCAAGCAGAATACAAATAGTCATGTGAGGAAATCTATAAATAATATCATCTTGATATGCAGAAGTATCCTACCACTTGGTACCTCTTTCACAAGAGCTACCATTGCCCCAAAAAAGATTCCTCTTTTGCATTTCATGGGACATTGAAATGCAGTCTCCTGCATAACAAAATTTCAAACCCCACCCTCACATGTGATGCTTGGCTCATCAATAATGCATGAGGATGATGAGGGTTTCTTTACTCAAAATGGCACAACGCAGAGAAATTTCCTTCCTCAAGACAATCAGCATGCAATAATGTGCAATCCTCCATGATAGATACAAACTCATGCATACCTTGGGGAGATTTGGAAGGATCTTGTGTTGCTGCAAGAGTCTCTTCCTCAAGTGTGTTGGCTGCCTCAATAGCTGAAGGTGGAGGTTGTTCCTCCATGAATGTAACAGTGCTGGAATGTGCCTCTGGTGGTGAGGGCTCCTCCCTCCTTTGGCCAAATCTTCTGATTGAGATCTGAGAAAGATTAGCAAGAGTAGAAACCCTTGCATGCCTCCCATGGCTGAACCACCAAGTTCTTCCCTCTTCTTTCTGAACAAGTGTGAAGAAGATAGAGTCTCTTGGAAGACTCCAGGGTTTGCTCCATATTCAGCAAGATTCCCACTTAGAATTTGAATTCCAAGTGTTCTCCATGCTTCTGATTTTCTCCTCTGTGAGAATAGGAAGTGCATGGTCCTTCCTCTTCTCCTTCTTCTATCTCCTCAACCTCCTTGGAGAGGTTGTTTCTAGACCCAAAACTGATGAGAACAATCTCACCCTCTGCATCATTTTGGCCTCTTCTTCTTTGAAATTCAAACTTCACAGGCTGAGCCAAGTTCAAAGCTCTGATACCACTGTAATGTCCCAAATGGGGAAATTTCTGCAAAGCTGGGAATATCTTGAGATATTCCTATTTTTCCACCTCCGAGAGTATTAAAAATCAACACTGAACTATTTCAGAGATTGATTGTTGGGGAATTTACTGGATATGTCATATTCACAAGTAATAATGAGATCCAGAGGCTATTTGGCCCACTAGCAGACTCTGCCAATAGAACTTGTCAAGAGCTAATAATTCCCTTCAAGGAATTTCTACACCAGCTGCCCATGAGGACACTGTATAAGGAATCCCACGTGAAAATAAGGAAATACAATGCTAGGATGCCTTGAAATAAATCTGATACAAACTCCCTGTAGATTATAAGCCCAAAGAAATAACCCTAAGGGGGTTATCCAGATCTCCCACCAACAAGTATACCGAAACAATGCTTATTGAGAGAATCTTCAGCAGTATGAAAACTTCAACAAGTAGCAGCAGTGAAATAATGACTCATGGAATATAAGAAGAGTGAAAATATGATATATAAACTATAGATTCAAATGTAATACAATTCCATTAAGGAAAATTCCTCTCAAGGTAAGCTCAAATCAGCCTCAATAGGAAATGTACATGGAACAAGAGAATACACTGCTACATAAATCCAAATACTCACTAAATGCGCAGTCTATGAGGGAAAATGACTGCAGACTGATATATATAAGAAGATATAACAATACATCCTCAAATAAATTAGGGGGAGCAAGATCTCAACCTCAGAAAACATTATTGCCTCAATCCTCCAAGGGATTGGCTAAAATACATAAAATAGAAAAATGTCGGAGTTGCAGTGTAGTTGTTGCAACTCAAATATAATACAACATGGAAGAGGATAGGAAGTGCTGCAATATATGTGCAAACCTCCTCCAATGATCTCCAAAAGGAAGGGGTTGATCCCCTTACTGAAAACTTCACTCACTAGTGCACCAAATGAAACCCTTGTGCAAACCACCTCTGAAAATAACGTTGTATGGGAAGGAGACTGCACTAGGCATGAGAGAAAACATATGGCTTGATGCCAAATCTGAAAATAATCTCTGATATGATCCTTTTCTGATCTTCTAGATAATGAATGAGCTTCCCCTCTACAAACCAGCTTCGGAAGTGGTGATGAAGGTCCCTCACTGCAACACCAGCAACTCTAGTGTTCTCTTGCTGCAAGAGTAACGCAGTAGCTGCAAATGAATGCTTTGGCCTCAAGCCAAGATGTGAGGAAGATGAAGAAAAATCTCTCCATGGCCTCCCATGGAAGATAAGGGCATTCCTAAATAGGAATCCCTCTTGTGCTAAAAAAAAACAAGTTGAAGAGAGCTTCAACTTCGAATTCTATCTCTAAGAATGATCTCCACAATGGCTCTCCTTCATATTTTATGCAATGTATGCATGGACCCCACTCACATTAGGGTTTCTCCCATTTCAAATTTCCCTCCACTCCAACTATGCAATATTCTTGTGCAAGCTTCCCCTCTTAGGGTACGTTGTTGACTTTGGTCAACCATGGTCTAGCTCACTTGCCTTTGGCCCTCTTCACACTTGGGGCTACTATCTTAAGCCAATTAAGTGACTTTTTGCACCTTAGGAGTGTTTATTAAATTTCTACATGGGTTCCCTCACCCATTTTATTCCTTTTATTAAAATAAAAGCAAGATTAATGTTCCAAATACTTTATTGCAAAATTTGGAACATTACATAATGGGTAAAAGGGTAAACCAAGGGTCCGAAAACCATTGTTTACAGACCATAGGAAAGTCTAGGCTAGATTACTATAAATAGAGGAACATTTTGTATTGAAAGGTAGGCAATGAAGAGCCATTGATGCAAATTGTGGTTTAAGTTGTCTGTTTTGGTTTTTGGGGAATGGACTCCTGTTGGCTGTGTGCATGAAGATCCTGAGTCTAGCTGTGTGCGGACCCTGCTACTGTGTGCACAAGCTGGGAAGGGGATTGTAAGAAGGAAATGATGAATTGATGAATAAGAAAGGTTGATAGAGAACTAAATCTGTGAGTACTATTTGTGTGAATCATTGGTAATTACTGCATTGTGTGCATTTTGTATTTAAGCTGCGAAAAATCTGTGTAAGTGTGCTTTCTGTATCTAGATCTATTATGTTCTATTATGTTTCTGCAATGTTGTGCTACTGTCATAAAAGTAAATAATTATAGATCTAGAGCATGTGGATGCGAATAGAAATCTCTCTGGCCCTATGTAGAACAAAGGCGATCTAGGTATCACAGGGCCAGACACAGCTCTGCTTGCCTTACCCATCCTTTCTCAGGGTGCAGAAACCTAGTTCCAACACTCACCCATACTACTTCGGGTGAGACTTTGACCTACACAAGTAGGTCATTACCGAAAGGGCCAATAGTATAGGGGTTTGTTGGTAAACCTTGAACTCTGAACCTAGGTCAGGACCCCTCTAGCCAACAAATGGTTCCGTTGCTGGGACCTAGAGAATTTTGAGAAAGGGATCGGGTAATGACAAGAGAATATTGGAATCCTGAAAGAAAGGAAATTGAGGACTGGTTTGAAAAGCAGATCCAGGAATTCACGGTAAAATAAAATCGCAACGAGAAGTTAACGGCGGAAAGGTGGAAAAATAGGTACATTCTTACAGAAATCTATGAAATATTCTTTGTAAAATTTTTGATTGAGCTTCAGGAGTGGCTAGCCAAACTCGTAGAATTCCAGAAGTGTTGGAAGGATGAACAAGTCACTCAGTGGACCCCAGAGTTGAACCAGTAGTTGGAAAGAACTGATAATACTATCATGTGCACAGTAGATCACTAGGTGGAAAGTGTGCTAGGAGGATTTGTGACAGAATTAGCCATTGATTAGTTTGTCTCATACTCTGAGGCCGAACGAAGATTATTTAAAGGATTCCGGGGCAAATTTATGAGGACATTATCGTTTCTGATTAAGATATTACTGTGTGAAAAGAGAATTCTGTGTATTCATATCGACTGAATGACCTCGGATCTAGAGGAAAGCATGACACGTAGTGGTAAATACTATCAGACCAACCTCGACGGGGGGAGATCTGCCTATAATCTATTATGAGAAACGGCTGCGCAAGATCCCCCGGCTACACCACTGCCCAGGGAGCACAAGGGTACGAACTCACCCATACCACCACCCCCACTGGATAGCGATATAGCTGCACACTTGAGACTACCTACCTTCAAGGGGGTAGGGGATGAGGATATGGACCGATTTTGGTTTGTTGCAGACTCCGTCTGGACTGTGCAAAATGTGGCAAACGATACGGTGAAGAGAGCACAGCTGTCCCTGGTGTTCGAGGACAGAGCCCTGGACTGGTATATGAGATACATTGCTTAGAATGGGAGTTCATCTATTCAAGATATCAAAGACGCTCCAAAGAAACAGTTCTGAAAGCCAAAATCTTACTCTCAGTTGGTAGCAGAAGTAAATGACTTTAAACAAGTTGTGTCTGAATCAATGTGGGAGGTTGATCAATGATTGAAGAGAGCAATCAGGGAAGGAGGATTCGAGTATGACAATAAACAAGATACAGAATGGTTCATCGCTATGTTGTTACCTCACCTGTGCACACCAATGAGTCACCAAACCTTTGAGTCGCAAGAAAAAGTTGTGGAAGTCGCTATGAAACTAGAAGCTGCACCCAGGGAGGATACGTCGGTAGGGGTCCAACAAATTTAGGAACAACTAGGAGCTATACATATGGAAATTCATAACCTGCAAAAGGAGTAAGGAAAGGACGCCCACGCAGATCTATGGTGCATACGATGTTGGGTATCTGGCCATACGAAGGATCAGTGCCCTCTATTGGCAGATTACATGAAGGTGGGAGGACCTAGTCCGATACGCCCAGGAGCAAGTGGGGAACCCATCTTGTCACGACCAGGCTCGAGCGGACTTGCGCTGTGGTGCGACGACTGCCGTGTAGCAAGACTGCATGATATGAACCATTGCCCTCAGCTAGGTGCGTATGTCATTGAACTGGAGCAACAATGGTGCATATTCTGTCGGTTGGTGGGACACGATGAGAAGAAATGTTGCACTTATGACTTGATGATAGATCGTGGGAACTCGTATAGGGTACAATCAGACCCTGCGTTGCCAAGAACTTCTGTGAACTTCGAAGGCTCCCTAGCCAGGGGCAGAGGAGGTCGGGGAGGAAGCGCAAGATGAGGACATGGGAAGCTAGTCTATTCTAAATGCGGAGAGGTAGGACACTTCGCCAAAGAATGCCCAAATCCCACCAGGCCATCGTGAAAATATTGTAGATAGCTGGATCATGTGGTTGAGGATTGCCCAATCTTAATAGCCAAGATGCAGGACAAACATCCCACCCCTACGCAGAATGTGCAAAGAGTTAAAAATGAGCTAAGGAATGTATACCTGAGTGTGAAAGTCATGACATGTAACGGGATGGTCAACTAGGGAGAAAAGGAAGCGCTTGCCTCTCGAGAAGGATTGAACATCAAAGGACAAGACACACTAGAAACCCCCGTGCAACTGCCAACACACCTCAAGATAGAGGAGGGGGTTGAGTCCTTTTTGCAGGCATGTCTGAAGCTGCTACATAATCCACAGGCTGTAGAGAACCTTCAAGCATTAATGAATAGCTACTCAGCTTGGCCCAATCTAATTCCCAAGACCAAGGATGTACACAAACTATACAGCTATAAAAAACACAATGGAAGAGAAATGTGGTTGACTGCGCAGATTGGTGACTACGAGATGGATCAAGTTATCTTAGATCTTGGATCAGACACGAACATATTACCAAAGCATACAAGGCATCGAATGGGAGAGCCTAAATTGGAATGGTCCACCATCCAGCTGCGAATGGAAAATCAACAAAAAATCATTCCTCTAGGTAGGTTGCTAAGAGTCATGGTCGATATCGCAGGGGTAAAATTTCTAGCTAACTTTGAAGTAATATAAATTGTGGAAGATGCGGATCCCTACCCTACACTCCTAGTACTGGACTAGGCTATAGATATGGGGGTGTCATCAATCTCAAAAAGCACAGCATGGTGTTTGATAATAACGGTACGCGTTTAATAGTACCACTAGATCCCGCGGAAGGTGCGCAGTATACAGAGCCAGCATGAAAAGAGGAGGAAATAGATCACATTTACAAATTTACTGCGCAGGACGAAGACCGGGTTAACCCCATGGCAGAAGGATTAATCTGCTGGGAAAAGGATAGTGAATGTTTCTCCGACTCTAATGAGGAATTGGAAAATTGGCAAGGACGGTTGCACGAGGTTTCAGCACTACGATGTCTTCGGGTCACCAGGAACTTCCGTCGCATCTCTACCAAGGTAAGAGACCTGCCTACCTTGATGTCGCAGGTAATATTAAGGATTTTTTTGAAGCCAAAGTTCCGAAGGAACACAGGCTAGAGGCACTTCCACTAGCCCTACATAGGCTGCTTGCACATGGGTGGGATACGCAGGGACCAGTATACTGCACTTGGGAGGAGTGCTGGGATAGGATGATACTGCGACTTGGAGCCCCTGCTGGAAGACGAATCCCATATAGATGTTGACTGGCCTGGGAAAAAAAATGGTGCGATAGGTCCCCACAAGCTCACCTAGTTACCTATGACCTAGGCTTGCGTTCGACTGTGGAGCTGCACCAGCCCACGCGTAATTGGGAGAATTTGCGAACATTTGAGGTGACAGATGGCACAAGGACGCTTGACGCAACCCTGTCGCACATGGACACCCTGACCAAGGGAGAAGAGCGCTTGTCAAGAGGTATGGTGGCCAAGTTGCTGGAATGGTACCTGAACCGTGTTACAAAACACCTGGCGTCGGCTTTAATTTGGGGTACACGAACATCACGCAGGTGTCATCCGAGGTCTAAAGATCCATGGTAAATCCCTCAGGTACGACTAACAACCGTCAGAACACCGCATTTTGGTAGGAAGGGAACCTTACCGTTACGCTCAATGGGCGACTAGCCATAAATGCGGCAATTAATGGTAATTTTGTTCCGAACGACCGATGGTAAGTTCGAAGTAAGGGTTACTCTGCCATTAGATAGCTCCAGATAGTATAAGGTCGATAGGATAGCTTCGCAAGAGGCTCCATATTGTCTCTACACCCTGCCTCTGTTCTCCTCCTGCTGGATTCTTGGGATCGTTGAGGTTTTTTGGGAAGCCTGTCCTTTGGTTGCTATGGTGGTCCCTGACCTGCCGAATGCTTTGACACCTACCAGTTTAGCACTCGCAGACATCATGTTGAGAAGGTCTGGGGATGCCGATATTGATCAAATAATTGCTCGATAGCTCCCCATAGGGGGAATTGACTTTGCACCTCGCGCGGAGAGACACCATAGCTGCACGATGGGATTTCCCGACCTTCACAACCAGTAAACGAACACAGGACCCCACTGGATGGCCTCGGATGATACTACGAAGGAGGGTACACAATTTCCACGGTTCGCCACCCACGCTGTCGCAGTTAAGTCATAGATCATCCTACGCAAGGAAGGAACAAAGCGATATAGGAATCTGTTGTGATTTCTTCGCAGTCCCATATTATCGACCAGCGAAAGCCATATTTGTTCGCTCCCTCGCACTATTATATTTAACGACCACAACCCAACAGCGACAGACCAACAAATCGATTTGGCACAGCTATCACAAGAGGCGTTACAAGGATTATACACCATTGTGTCACAAGAGATCCGTCACCATGGTCGGACTGCACGGCAGCAGCCTGAGATAACCCCGAAAGTTCGGGCACAACGGGTTCCATTGATCACAGAAGCAACGAATATCATTAAGAAGTAGCTTACTCAGAGCACTCAATTGGTCGAGACAGCTACACAGCTCTGGACAGCGATCCGGTTCCACCCCATGCTTCAGCATATCCAGGAAGACTTACGGTGGAAGGAAGCTGCTTTCGATCAGATCAGAGCCCTCTTGCCCTCCCACGTCTCTGCACAATGCCTAGCCTTCCTAGACACGATTGCGAGTCTCCACCACGCCAAGCATGTCATCAGGAATCGGTTGAAACCATGGGGCGATACCGCTCTCCAAGTCTCCCAGGGTGCTCATACCACCATCATGCGCCTTGACCAGATGTTAGAACAGGTTACCACGGCTCCAGAAGACCCTGCCTCCCTGACGCTTGTCAACATCACACAATGAGCTGCTGCCCAAATTCAAGAATTTCTCCCTCCGCTTCTCAGTGCCCTCGATACCTTGTGTGCGCAGATAGCAGCTGCACCACCACAGTGACTCGGGACGAGTCACAAGATTGTGTTGGGGGACTGTTGGAACAGGGTCTCCTACGAGCTGCGAAACTAGTCAATTTTGAATACTTTTAATTAGATTTAGTCTAGCGCAGGGGTTTTGGGGTGGGTCAAAGACCCGAAAGCATTATAATGGGTAAAAGGGTAAACTAGGGGTCTGAAAACCACGACTTGCGGACCATAGGAAAGTCTAGGCTAGATTATTATAAATAGAGGTACATTTTGTATTGAAAGGTAGGCAATGAAGAGCTATTGATGCGAATTGTGGTTTAAGTTGTCTGTTTGGGTTTTTGGGGAACAAACTCCTGCTGGCTGTGTGCGTGGAGATCCTGAGTCCAGCTATGTGCGGACCCTGCTACTATGTGCGCAGGCTGGGAAGGGGATTGTATGAAGGAAGTGATGAATTTATGAATAAGAAAGGTTGATATAGAACTGAATCTGTGAGTACTATCTGTGCAAATCATTGGTAATTACTGCATTGTGTGAATTTTGTATTTAAGCTGTGAAAAATCTGTGTAAGTGTGCTTTCTGTATCTAGATCTATTCTGTTCTGTTCTGTTTCTGCAATGTTGTGCTACTATCATAAAAATAAATAATTATAGATCTAGCACATGTGGATGTGAATATAAATCTACTTGGCCCTATGCAGAACAAAGGTAATCTAGGTATCACAGGACCAGACGCAGCTCTGCTTGCCTTACCCATCCTTTCTCAAGGTGCGGAAACCTGGTTCCAGCACCCACCCATAGTACTTCGAGTGAGACTTTGACTTGCGCAAGTAGGTCATTGCTAAAAGGGCCAGTATTATAGGGGTTTGTTGGCAAACCTTGAACTTCGAACCTGGGTCAGGACCCCTCGAGCCAACACCTAATCTGAAACATGCTATTAATTACAAAATGACAGCTATACTGCTTTTGAAAAGTCCTAATTCTAATAGGACCGAAACTCTTAAATATCCTTCTAACAACCTTATCTAGTCTTTAATTCATGCTTTGACACCTGAAATCCCATGAATTCGAATTTAGATGCTGACCATTCACTTGAAGTAACCCTGCTGTGAGTAGTAATTTTTTCCTATAAATTAGGAAAAATGTCTCCTGCTTTTCAGCCCTTTAATTTCATTATCAGTTTCGAGCACTTTGATCATTGATGGATCAGGTTTACATGTGTCATGTTTTCCAAATATTTCCATGATTCTTTAGTCTTCCAGCTGTGCAGAAAACCAAATCCGAAATGATGCAAAAAGGTAAAGGACAAGCCTACGCTACGAAAGTAGCTTGTTTTCATAGCGCTTTTTGTAGCTTGGTGTTAAAATTCCTTTTTCAATCATTTTCTACTTGTTCTCTTCAAAGGAGCCTTCTCATGATATATCCACACTTCCACCAACAATTTCAAAGCCAAATTCATCAGAGTTATCCCAAATTTTTTATGAAATTTTGCAAAAATACTGCTTCAGCAGTTTCATAGCACATTCAGTAGATTTGCACTATCTAAGCTACGAAACTGTTGTGTAAGTAGTTTTCTCAAAACAGTCTTCAAAATTTATAACTTGGAGATGTTTAAACCTTATGAGGGTTGTTAATATCTCAAAAAAATAGTAACCTGACCTCAAA
This sequence comes from Pinus albicaulis, assembly GCA_034641835.2. Classification (NCBI taxonomy): domain Eukaryota; kingdom Viridiplantae; phylum Streptophyta; class Pinopsida; order Pinales; family Pinaceae; genus Pinus; species Pinus albicaulis. Next base: position 271,949,799 of record CM076571.1, on the reverse strand, counting down.
AACATGATCTTCATCAAAATTTGTCTTCACCTTAATGAGAAACTGACTTATAAATTTATCACTTTATTGCACTGTTCCATTACTCTGTTTCACTGTTCCTTTAGCTTTTCTTGAGATTTTGTTAGCTGAATCTCCAAATCTTCAACTTGTCTTCTTAACTTCTTGTTGCTAGCTCTCAAATGAGTATTCATGACTCTCACAAACATTGCTTCTTTTATGGCAGGGACTGTCCAGGTGAAGAATTGTTCCTCACTGCTAGGTATTTCTAGTTTAGAAACCTTTTCACCTTCCCAAACAGCTTTCATCCTCTTGAACCTTTTTTTCTCAATGGCATGTTTTCTAGCTCTTTTCTTCAACCTAGCAATTTCATGGTTTGTTGATTTTAATTTCTCCTCCATTCTTTCATAACTGATTTTTTCTGTTTGTGTTGAAAATACTCTATTTTTGGTATGTTCTGATATAGGTGAAGAAAGGTCTATTATCTCTTCATCAACAGTAGGTGTTTCATTTATTTTCTCAACCTCTGCATTAAGCTCCTGTATCCTCTTTGACTGTCTAGTTGCAGACTTCCTAGCCTTGAAAACAAATGTTGCATCTTCATCTTTAAACTCCAGCTTCTTTGATGATTTCACCCATTTCTGTTTGCCTTCATCAACTCCTATGAAGTCAGCTTGAACTAAAGGAGACTCTTCTATGTCTATTGCATGCAAAATATCATCCAAGTTCCCTTTCAAACTTGTGCTATCACTTGTTTCTGAAAGTACTGTTTTCCCTTTTGACTTTGCAACTTGACTTCTAGTAATTCTTTGTGGAATTTTCTTACCATCTGTTTGTTTGTGTGTAGCTTCTTTGATTTCTTGTAACCCTTTTTTTACAAGTGAAGGGTTTTCTGCAATGACCACTGGTATCCTTTCTACTTTGTCCTTTACTTGTTTCCTAGGCTTCAATTTCACAAACCTTTTTGTCCTTGTAACTACAGGTTTGTTGGATTCTACTGGTAGAGATTCTTTTTCCTTAGGGTTATTGACCGGAGTTTGAGCTTCTATTCCAAATCCACATATAAATAGAAAAGATGACCAATCTCTATTAATATTTTGGAGCTCATTCAAGACCAACAATTTGATTAAACCATGGTGAAACAGAGATGTTTCACACTCTTCATATTTCACTTGAACCTTATTAGCCATTTTAGCAATGCTTCTATACAGGAAAAATGATAAGTCTAGAGATATCATACCTGTGAAGTGTAATAGAAGTTTGAAATGGTAGGAGTAAACTTTGTGGTACCTGCCCTCGCATGTGAAATATCTCTGGATATTGAAGAGTAGTTTAGCATAACTACCTTTAATGAAGTTTTTGGGAATTGCATTATTTAAGTCCATCTCTGCATATTCTGGCTTTAAAAACACCTTGCATGCCTCCATATAAAATATGAAACCCTTAAACCATGTTTCCTGTCCTCTAGGTATCTCAGTCACTAGAGCTATAGTGTCAGGAGTTACTGACATGTTCAACATTCCCACCTTTGTATTTGTACCAATGAAATGCAAAGAAAATTCTTTTGATACCTGACTGTGTCCACCTTGCAGATTTTCACAGAACTTTAAACATCCTGCCTTTCTAAAAGCATCTAACATTGTTTTGTCTTTAGCTAGAACTCTTGCGCTTTCAGGTTCAGACCTTAAACAATGTCCTGACCTATGATTCTTTTTCTCCTCTGTCATTCTTGCCTTCAAAAATTTTTGTTTGCTTCCTTCATAATTTAATGATCAGCCTCGCTTGATAGAAGGATCAGCCTCGCTTGATAGTAAACGAGAATATCTTTGGTGTAAGATGACCATAAGCTTAAACTCGAAACACATTAGGGGAATTTTGAGGTCTAAAATGGGCCTCCTAAGAAAAATGTACAACAAAAATAAACTTTATAACAACCAATAGGATTCAAGATGATGATGTCAACCATGGGGGATGATTTACCATTTTTAAAATAAAAGGGTAAAAATATTAAAAAATAATAAAATAATAAAACTACTTTTTCAACTTGTATTTTCAACTTATCTCCCACACTTTTTACTCAAATTTCAAGTGGGAGTACTCGTTGGATGCAAAATTTAATTCCTCATCCAAGGAGTACTCGTGTTGCATACTTTCAATGAACCCTGCTACATGAAAAATGGGAAATACATAAAAAAAAAAAAAAATAAATAAAAAAAAAAAAAAAAACGTGATTACAATCACGTTTTTTATGTATTTCTCATTTTTCGTGTAGTAGGACCCATTGAAAGTATGCAACATGGGTACTCCTTGGATTAGGAATTAAATTTTGCATCCAACGAGTACTCCCGCTCAAAATTTGAGTAAAAACTTTGGGAGATAAGTTGAAAATATGAGTTGCAAAAGTAGTTTTTTCATTTTTCCCTCTAAAATTTGATGATGTCATCAAATCTTATTTGATTTTTTCCACTATTATTTTATAATTTCCTTAGGAGGCCCATTTTAGACCTCAAAATTCCCCTAATGAATATGTTTCACTGCTTGTTATGAAAACTAGAACGAGTAACACATAGTAGCCTTTTCAAACTTGAAACTTCTTTTCACAAATGACACCTCTACCGTAGTAATGATGAGTATGAATGGTTAAACATTTTGGAAATGACCCCTAACTGACTTACTATGATGTCATTATATGATAACCTAACAGATTCTGCCAGTTTTTATGTTTTGACATGACATTTCTAAGAATCTTCACTTTCGTAGCACACCTAGTGCAATTTTGGTTAAATGCGCTACGAAAGTAGCAGCACTTTCGTAGCACACAACTAGTTTTTTGAACTGACCGCGCTACAAAATTGTGGTTTTGTGGCTAATTGCAGAGGATTTTTCCAAAAGTTTGAAACATGATTTCTAGATAAATGATGAGACTTTTCAACTATGGGATGAGACTTAAAGACCTTATTTGGAAATGAAAACTAACATTTTAAGACTTCTAAACCTATCACCTACCTTTATCACGAATGAAATGACTCAAGACCTATTTAACATTATGACTAAAACAAGGTAAACTTTCAAAGTTTAGAAAAAAACTTTAGGGTGATAACAGCAGCATTGACCCAAAAACAAAGTGAAGGCATGATGAACCATAGGTGTGAATGAACCGTCAAGATGATTACCTAACCCAAATAGTCACATATGTGGAGTGAAAGAAGTGTCATGTTCAAGAGCAACTTGCTACCAAAAAGAAACTTTTCTCACTTTTCCTAAATTTTCCCCAGTCATTTGTCCACCAGTACCTCTTTATTTTTTAACAAGCTTGAGGAGGATAACATTTTATTGATCTATAATTCAACCCTTCCAGCGAATAAAGTATCGCTATTTAATAATTTAACAGGTCTAGTGATGAATGAAACTCGATTCTTGCCATGACTGACAAGCCCGTCGCTATTTTATGTTTTAATGAGCTTAACGACAGTAATAGCCCGGTCCTTTTTCATTTTTAGAGATTCTGAAAAAGAGGACGAAAGAGAACTCCAAAAGTACTTTTTCATAAATTTGTCTCTCAGATCCGAAAAAGTGTAAAATAATATCTGAAAGAACCTCTTTGGTCATTTTTAACGTAAATAATCCATCTCAGTTCGGAAAAGGGTTAAACTTATACTGAGTAGATATCAATTCATTTACTTTAACGAGCTCGAAATGACAAGTGCTCGGCAATATTTTCACATTATCAGAGTCTGAAAAGAGTTGAAAGAAGACTCCAGGGGTTCCTTTTACGTTGTTATCGAAGCTCGAAAAAGAGATAAAAGTGTGCTTCAAATCCTTTTTCGTTTTTAACAAAGCTCGAAAAATAAGGAGAAAAAGTATGCTTTGTGGTCAAGTCATTCTTTGAATAAATCTGCACGACTAATATGTTCATCAGTTGTATTTCCTGTTCAGAACAACATCAAATGGATTAAAAATACCTGTTTCATGATAAAAACATAATAAAACTATAGTCATAGCAATAAATTTAACTTGCAAACAATTAAATGACTATAAAAAGTAGTTTCACTATTCATTTTTACCATTCCATAGTTACCATTTTCATTTTGGAATTGTTGTGGTCCTATGATTTAGAAGATTGGCATACCAAGTGACAAGGCAACATTAAAACCAATCCTTAGAGCTCTAGGACCTAGCCTTCCTAGTCTCATAGAGGGATCTCTCAATTGTTTGCAAAGATATGAGCTTGTTTGCTTTTAAGGGTTGATTTTAGGCTAGTTATGAAGCATGAGTTTGTTTAATTGTTTGGTTGGGCATGATGATCTAGGCAGCATAGATAGAAAAGGGAAATCTCTAAGTCATTGGGCAATGGAGTCAAGTGGAAGTTGTAAAAATTTTGTAAACAGATCAGAGGTATCAGAGGGTAAATCTAACTTGGCCAGTGGATCTACAAAGTCTTTCAGGTGAAATGAAATGCACATTAAAGGTTTAGAATGAAAAGTAGAACCAAGGGAAATTAAGAATCCTTAATTATATGTACTTCTCAAAAAAGGGACGTAGAAAATTATCTGAAAATGAAGAGGCATTCCATAGATAGGGCTAACCATAAATTCTAGAAACCACACTTTAGCAAATAATAATTCCAAGACAAACTTTTCAAATGAAATTTAGGATTCAAGGAATGCTCTATTTCATCCAAAGATTTCACCTTCAAGGAATTTAGAAAACACAAAAGATTCACAGATAACTGCATTCATAGAAGAGGGAACTCCTAAACATATTTGATTATAGCTATAAAGACCTTCAAAAAAATTATTTGAGCAAGTACAAAGGGTATGATCAGAACAAAACCTCTTTGGCAGACTTTGGACAATGGTACTTTAAAGGGAGACTTCAGAAACATTTTTTAAGTAGCAGCAAGTAGGGAAATCCATAAATCATTCTTGAGGCCAACTGTATTGAACTATTTAAGAAGTAAACAAGCATAAGGGTTCTAGAGAGCAATTAAGAATTCTCTAGAATATCTTAGCAGCATAAAACATTAAGGAAGTGAAGAGAAAACAGGACTAAGGTGCTTTCAAAAGACATTTCTTAGCCTAAAATTTTTACTCTACTGCAACAGAGAATGATGAAACATAATGAAACAAGAAATAAAAATAACAGATTTAGGGTACTTCACCAATAGCCAAGCTCAGGGATCTAATGACAGAGCTTTTTCCATCAACAAACATGTCAAAACATCCACAGGTTCCAGAACATCAATTTTCTTTCAACTTCAGCAAAACTATGTATTACTTCAAAGAGTCATCAAATGCCGACAACACAATGAGTTCAAATGCAGTATTTATGCTGCAAATGAGGAGGTGGAACTATTCTAGGGTTCAAGTGTTATTAGTTGTAGAGTGAATGCATTCTTGACCTTGAAAACCATGCAAGGCCTAAGGAAAGAATATCTACAGCTACTTATTTGTTTAAATAACTCTGCCTTAACTTCTAAGAGAAAACAGGTGAAAAGTTTGACTTTTAGGCCTATTCTTAAATATTACAATAACTGCCTTGATAGACAAAATATCTTCTGACTATGTAATAACTGTCAATTTTCCCTTTAGGACATAAAGTAGGCCACAGGTGGCAGTTAGATTTCCTCGGTGAATAACTGCTTATGGTTAATTTATTCGAGGCTATTCTAGCCTAAGTCTTCTTGATTTAATCATAAAACTACTTTTTTAGGCCCTTTAGCCTTGATTTGTCTTTTTAATTAATCTTCTTTGTTGACATTTTTTTTTATTTCAACTGTTTCTATTAAAACAATTTTCTTATCCCTTAATCCTTTATCTTTCAACCTTTAGCTTTCTAATCATTTACTTAAAGGACTGATCCCTGTCTCTTCATTTATTTACTGTGATTAAGTCTTCGGTCCTTTGTTTCTTCGCATCTTAACTTATCTTCTTTGTCTTTCTGTGCAGGGGTTTCTTTGGTGTGTTGGAGGCTTTCATTGACTTGATCAATGGTCATGAATCATCGATCATTCCTCAGAGAAGGTGTAATATTCCCAATTTTAGCCTCAAGCTAAAATGGAATATTATAGTTTCACATTTTACTTTTGTTTAATAAAATGGGCAAGGAGACACCTTAGCCCCTTTTAGATGAAGAAATAACACTCCTCATGTGAAAAGGAGGAGAATAAAGCAGCTAAAATAAACACCAATGGTGTGAATGGAACCCAGCTCACTTGATTAGTCACCTTTGACTAAAGTCAACAGCGCTGCCCAAGGAGGAAGAGGCTTCCTAGAGAAGCTGCTTAGTTTTGGAGGGAAGATATTCATGCAAGGGTGGAAACCCTAATTGGTGGGACCATGGTGGAGAAGAGTTCTCTCACTTTATATGGAGGAGATGGCAGCCCATTTTCATTATGTTATGATTTAGAGTTTCAGACTTGGGTCTGCAAAAGCTTGCATCCCCGAGCTGTTTAGCAGGGTGATGGTGCCCACGAGCACTAGGGTGTTCCCGATTGGGGATCCCTACCTCTTCCTCAAGGAAGTATGAGGATTGAGCTTCATTTCCTCAATCCGGCACTAGCCATAGCTTCATTCATCTCCTACAGTGTTAGCTCTGCAGCAGAGAGGACGTTGTGTAGCTAGATGCAGCTAGAGAGGAGCTCATGGAGTCTCTCTTGTCTTGTTTTCTTCAGTGGAGGAGTGTTCTATTAATTGGAGGAGATACAAGGAGGATTCTTGGGTTTTATTTCAGATCAGTGGCATGAGGCCACACTTCCATCATCTCCCACTACATAGTCCATGGAGGAAACTGCGTTATTTTGGAGGAGGCAGTGAGAGAGGGGTTTCTAGAGCTTCAGAGAAGGATGTTCCTGAGACAAAGTGATCAGCACTTTGTATTAGAGACATGATCAGAGGAGGGCATCTACATTTCATATCAGCCACAACCTCATTCATATTTTGTATCAGTTGCAGTGACAACTCTGTTGTCACATTTTGGGTTTCTCCGGCATTTCTAGCAATCTTCATAGATTGGCTAGAAATCTTGTATTTCAGCCCATTTCTTGTTCTTGTGCTTATTTCTTGTATTCCTTCAGCCACATATGTATTTCATTCATATTCAGCATCTATTCCTTCATATACACTATGCAGCTGTAGCTACTCCGGCATTTTGTGGAGTTGCAGCTACTCTTGTATTTCACTGCTTATTCATTGGAGGTTTGCTCTTAAATTTTGAGTGGCTTGTCCCTCAACTATTTTATGTATATTTTTGCTGATATAATCATATAATTATTTCTACATAAATTTCCCTCTCACGGCATGTTCAGATTTGCAGAGTTTAGTATTTATGTTTTATGTTGTTGTAAGCTCTCTCATTGAGCATTATTTTAGAGACCTAGATTGGGGAGATCTGAATAACCCATCTAGAGTTACTTATTTAAGCTCATATTCTGTATAGGAGTTGTAGGAGGAATTTTCTAAGGCACCTCAGTAGTGGTTTGTCTTATTTTTGCAGCAGCTTCCTTATACAGCGTCCTCAAGGACCCTGTAGAAAAAATTCCCAAGGTGGAATATTGCATATCCATAGGCAGAGTCTGAGAAGGGCCAGCTAGCCTCATGATTTCTCCCTTATTTGGAAGGATTCATATCCTGTAAATACCCCATCAGTAAATCTCTGAAATGGACTTGTGATAGCTCACTGAAGAAGGAATTGGAATATCTCAAGATATTCCCGAGAAAGAAAAATATTCCAGATTTGGGATATTACAGTGGTATCAGAGCATGATCTTGGCTTAGCCTGTGCCCAAGATATATTTCCATTAGCAAGAGGAGCTTCTCTCCAAGGAGAGGATATTGACAGAGGAAACAAGGAAAATGAAAGAAGGAAGAGGAGGTTTCCCTTCTTCTTTTCCAGACCATTGGGAACACCATTGAAGATCTGATGAAAGGGAAAATTTGGAGGAATTTTCTGAAAGGGGTTTGTGGATGGAGCAAGCCCTAGCTATTTTCATGAAGGGTGTGAGCATTCAACCACACATGCAGATCTACAGTGCAGTACATTGCCCATAGCTACTGCAAGAAGGGTGGAGGAAAAGAATTAAGGCCTTTGGAGGAGCAGCGCTACAAACTCAAAGGTATGATTCATGATAATTGATTTCAGAGTTCTATTTCATGTCCTCATGAAAATGAGAGATCATATGTTGTAGTCACAAAGATTTTTGCAAAGGGGATTAATGAAAACCAATGTGAAACATGGTGTGACAAAACTTCAAACACTTTGCATGCATGGAAGGGAACCATGAACAAATATCATTCCATCTTTCTAGAGGGGGAGAAATCGGGAGAATAACTTGCTAGAGGCAAGACCCCAATTGTATGAAGGGAACTCTTCCATTTGTGAGGGTATGGAGATATTTCTTTCAAAGGAAGGCCAAGATACAAGGCCTCTCATTGAGGGGAGATACACTCACATTTTGGTAGAGAGGAGGTGCATAGAAGAACCTACAGCGTTGCACCATTGGAAGAAGAAGAGCAGAAGGATCATCATGAAGGGATGATGGAAATTCACCCTTATCTATTTCAAAGATTCTCTTCATATAGGAGAGGGATTTCACTGCGCAATAGAGGGAGAGTAAATTTTATTCCTCTCATATACACAGTCCACTTCCTATCTTGATGTCTCACTTTTTGGAGGTTTCCGCTTAGGAGGCCACTTGATCTAGAAATGATGAGAGGCATCATGCTTTTAGGTTCACCACTCTTGGATTTCGGAGGGGTGGAGACACTTGAGGAGTCCATTATAGCACAGAGAGTTTGGGGACAAGCTCATGGAGGACAGATACACTCTCTCATTTTCAGTACCACCCATTCTCATTAGTTTCACTGCACAGATAGAGTTGTTGTATGGATGGAGGAGAGCATATTCATGATGCAAGATGTTTGATCCATAGATTTGGTGACAGATATGATACTTCCTTTGAGGAAGGACTCTTTCATGCATTGGAGTAGATGGAGGCCACTCATGCTTACATTGCCCAGGATCGTGAGATTCTTTGGAGGCTCATTTTTAGAAGTCCTTATTTCTATTTGAGCATGATCAGCTACATGATGGGAATGGAAGAAACTTGGAGGATGAATTTGGCATGAGGGGATGTCAAGGTAGCAGGCAGCAGCGTGATGGAGCACCATATTGCAGAACACCAGCGCTATCTATATGGAGGAGTGATCCAGGATGGTGTTTGGTCAATTTAGTGTGTCCTAAATTGCTGCATTTAATTTGTCAATCCGGGAATCGTAAGTTGATGAAGTGCGGCGCACTATATGTGCAAGATAACCTATTTCTTAACTTTTTGTCGTTTTTGGTTTTCTAAGGTGAAATGGAAATTCTAAGATGAAAACAAGTTTGGTTATGTTTGTTCAAGGAAGTGATATCCCCTATAATGATTTTCCAACTTGAAATTTTTAAAAAGAAATTTGAAATTTACAATGACAAGACTTGAAAGGAAATGAAAATGTGCTGCTGAAATGAAAAAGTGCTGCTAGTCTAGTAAATCAAAATAATGAACTATTTAGCATGAAAACTAAACTATTCTCGCTGCCGACTAAACATAAAAGAAACTATGCTTAAGGAAATTCAAAATTGCAACAAAATAAATCTAAATCAGATTACATCAATTTATCTTCTGATCCTTCATCATTAGTCCAGCTATGATTTTCGGAAGTAATCATAAACAACTTGAGTAACTGATATCTAACTTGCAGAAAGTAAACTAATATCAAAGCATACATTCATGATTCAATCCCTCACCATCAGTCCAGCTGTGGCTTTCGGAGGCAACTGAAGATGTCATGCATGATTTAATATATCTAAATTTACAGAAAGGAAACTAATACTAAACTACACATTTCATAATACAATCCCTCACCATCAGTCCAGCTGTGGCTTTTGGAGGCAACTGAAGATGTTATGAGCAGCTTAATATATCTAAATTTGCAGAAAAGAAACTAATACTAAACTACACATTTCATAATACAATCCCTCACCATCAGTCCAGCTGTGGCTTTCGGAGGCAACTGAAGATGTTATGAGCAGCTTAATATATCTAATTTTAACTACTGAAGCAAATGAACAAAACTGAATTAAAAAAAGCAATACTAAAATTAAAACAAAAACTATGAAAAGCAAATTAGCAGCAGAACAATGTTAGTTCCATGTCATTAGTCAAAAAGCTATGAAAATGCCCGGGTTGCCTATCTATAACCTGAAACAAGAACACTGATCAGTGATTAACAACATAAAACTTGAAAGACAGAAGTGAAATGGAAATTATGGAAGTTTATAAACAGAAATGAAGAAAATGCAATGTATGAACATATGAATGGATTATGGCACAATGAGCTTTAAAGAAACGAAATGAGAACTATACACTAATGCACAAAACCTTAGCTGAGAAGGGGCCCTCTACACCAGCCTTGGAAACGATCTTCAAATACGAATTTCGGTTAAAAACAGAGTCTTCTTATATTAAAAAGCAGTCATTACAGAAAGGTGATGTTACGGCACAAGTGCAGCGTAATCACATTACAGAGCAGACTAATAAAAGATAACAGAGACTAACATCGACTAACTCCATATGCGTATGCAAACGCATTATATATAACAAAAGAAATATAACTGTCTCCTAAAGTTCATGCTGGTGGAGAACACGTAGACCATTACGTCCACGGATCTAGGATCATGGCCGTGTTGGAAAGTAAATCTACGAGGAGTGGATGCTTGAATTCGACTAAGAAGCCATGTATAGATGTCGATTTATCCTCCGCCCGAATGAGAAACGTGTTGGGAAAAATACTAAGAGGGGGGGGGTGAATCAGTGTTTACTGCATAATCAAATCCTTTTACTTTTCATTCCTTAAAAACCCATACGCTACTTTACTTCAGTAAACTAGCGTATATACGCGGATCCCCTTTATGAAACTTGCGTATACACAGAGATCTAGATATGTCATTAATTCTTCACTTAAACCATTCCATCATTTATTCTTCGGATATTCAATAAGAAGTAAACATGTGCAGTAAGAACAGAATAAACCATCACACAAAGCATCACACATGAACACCAGGATTTTTAGGTGGAAACCCAAGTCGGGAGAAAACCACCGCTGCAGTTGCTCGGCCTTCAATATTTTATTATAGAGAAAACATCTTACAACATATGTGCTGGCGCAGACTTGACCAGCACGCAGGCACCCACCTGCGCTCGTTTACCAGCCTCTCCTGGAAGGGAGCTCCAACCCCCTGACTCGTTTACCAGCCTCTCCTGGAAGGGAGCTACGACCCCCCGATCTCGTTTACCAGCCTTTCCTGGAAGGGAGCTACGCCCCCTGACTGAAGGCTACAACCCTCGGCACCACCTTGGACCACGTTTCATCAATTTTCACACTGGATCCAACCACTTTAATAGAACACAACTTGCAGGCCACAATTCATCATATTTCCAGACCGAACCCTTTCCATACTTTTAAGCACAACCATACATCATTAACAGATTCATATCAACACAGATCAGATAGCAGAAACACAGCAGAACATATCAGATATTTCATACCCCTTGCTTCAGCAAACCCTAGTATGAATACGCGCTTTTACTTCACTGATGTCGCGTATATACGCGCTTCCGTCCACACAAACCAGCGTATACCTCAGTGTATATTTTATTGCGCATACGCGCTTTCTCTTCGCTGAAGCTGCGTATATACGCGCTCCCTCCGCGGCGAAGTAGCGTATAGATCTTCAATCATTACAGAGCAGCATACTTCATCAGATCAGATATTCAGTTCAGATCTACCCTTTTTCTTCAGACAGATGTTCGCCTTGATGCTCGCCTCATCACAGATCTAGGCCTTCCATAAGCAGATCTAGTAAATACAAGTGCATTTCAGATCTAGATCCCCTTCTTCATCATTTCTACCCTTTTTCTTCAGACAGATGTTCGCCTTGATGCTCGCCTCATCACGGATCTAAGCCTTCCCTAATCAGATCTAACAAATACAAGAGCAATTCAGATCTAGATCCCCTTCTTCATCATTGGTGCATCATACAATCAGATTTATCATTCAAGTGTAACCCTTTCCATTCAGATATACTTCAGAGAGAAGTATTCATTCAAGCTCAGACATCTTGCACTCACACTCATGTTGTGCACAATGAATTTCTTCTCCTTTTATATGATTATCCTTTTTCAATACCATGAGCCCCTTTTTCAATACCATGGACCAAAACAATACCATAAGCCCAAAACTACCTGGACGGGGGCAATTAGGCGGATCATTACCCAATACTATGGGTCAATACCATGGTGGTTACCCTTGGATTTGCACTTTTTGAGCGCTTTAGCCCATACGCGACTTGTAACGCTCCTGTCCGCGTGCATACGCGACTTCCCCTAGGCCAATCCGCGTATACCAAGAGACATGCTCTTTTTCATCATTCTCTGAGTACATTCTGAAATCCTTTCTTCATTGCCTTCTGTAAATACTGTAGATACATTAGATTTCCTTCATCAAGGACATATTCTATCAAACACAACTTCATCAAAGTAAGTTGTCATCATCTTCATCAAGTGGGTTTCTTCGGTATACAACACTCAATATCATCATCATCAATCATCATATCACTTCGTGATTTACATCATTTAACAAGTCCATCAAGTCAAGCATAACTTCACCGTGGAGTGCCATCAAGGACAATACATGTCACCAATGACGTCATCATTCAAGTGGCTAAGCACTGGGCACAACACTCGCATCATATTTCCAACAATCTCCCTTTGACTTGATGGCAACCACGATGGTGTTTGGTTACCACAAAGAGAGAGATACCATGTCACTCTCCCAAATATGTCACATCATTACCTTCTCTTATTCAAACATTCATGTCACTTCTCCCCTATCATGCAAAGGGCGATCAAAAACCAACATTCTCCCCCTTTTCTCCCTCATGTGGAAGAAACAAATGGGCAGATCCATATGTGCCTAAGTGCTGTTTCCCAGTCCATGTCGAATCTCCAAGATATTTGTCAATGAAGTACATGACTCTATGAACTTCCTATCACCAAAGACTCATACTTACATCAAATATCCAACCAAGTGGATTTACATATAAGACTCAAGTACCCAACCAAGTGGTTTACAAAATTGACTCAATACCCAACCAAGTGGGTTTACAAAAATGCACAAGTCCTTACATGACCGAATATTACAATTTTTACATCATGGGTCTCAACAAGACCTTTTCACCAAAAAAATAAATATGACCATTTATGACCAACACTGCAAAGTCCTCAAGAAAGAGGACATATTTTAACCATAATAATGCTAACACCGCATTATAGTCACAGTGCCAATGCCCCCTAACTGCGTAACCATGCATCCTTTTCATATGACTAAGGCTCCCCCTTAGTTCAGGCAACCGAACATTTTCACTAATGTAAATCATCAAGGCATCTCATCAAACATTAGAAACAACATTTATGAGAACTGAACACTCACTGCAGATACTGTAACAAAGATCGTGCAAAATGTCAAGAGAGCTCTAACCAACTGTGAAATCTGTTAGAAACCAACCATACGCGGTTTTATGTGCAAAGAACTAGCGTACATACGCGACCGTGTTTCTGAAACCCGTATCTTAAGACACTTCAAATTTCAAATCCGCATCCGATTCTCGTAAGGCAAAGACAAGATCTGTCTTTCTTCGAGATATTTGACTCGTTTCCCGGACTAAGGATAGATAGAACGATGTGCTTGTGTCTTCAAGCGTTATCCAAATCTGCTGTGCATCGCACAATAGTAACTAAGTCTTCAAGTATTCTATGCAAGATCAATACAATCTTTCGAAGAGATTCTCACATCTAACAACATCAAGAAATCATCCATGTGGTCCAACATCATCAAGATCTTCAAGATTTAACATGAAGTAACATATGTAGGCAAAAGATTCTCAACCATAGAACACACTCGCATGATTTATTTCGAATCAAATGACATCCAACTCATCCATGTGTGAGTACAAAGGATACTTATCAAAGAACTGAAAAGCTCAAAAACTCATCATAATAAATCATGTACCAAGACATCATCATTTGAGCATGAGTATCACAAAACCAAAGAACAAGCAAATATATTGCCAACAATACAATCATTAGTATTCAACCCGTCGCTTCCCTAAACCAATGCTCTTCCCAAATTTTGCAATCCGAAGCACCTTTCAATATCACGCCATCGCAATAATCTCTCGCATGATCCGTCCTCATCTCTCGAATTATAAGACTTTCATCTCAACAATGAGTGCTCTTCATCATAAAGCAACCAGGCTTCATCCATAATGTTCAACACAAGAACCCATGCATCATTTCATTATTATGAGTATAACTGCATTAATGCTGGATTTAAAGGTAATCATCAATAGCCGATCGTATGTTCCCCGGACCTCTCGTCCGATCTTCGCTATCGATAAATTCTTTTATCATCAATGCATACGCGATCATGGTCTCGATGAACTTTGCGTGTATACGCGACTCTTTGTGAATATAATCCCCGTTGTATGGAAAGTGTAATATAGAAAATTTTACACCTTCATCTTCTTCACAAATTTACCTTCTCGTCTCGTCTTTCTTCACACCAGATACACCGTCGCAAATACATCTAACCGTAATAATCAAATCAACCATGAGAGTCATCATGCATTGCTCCCCCGTGACGATACATTACTAAATCTCCTAATGTATCCCACATCATTCCCTCAAGTAATAACCAAGAGAAGTAAGTCGTGCTTTAAGGATCAGAGGCTCTAATTCCCTACGTTTCTCGATCTATCCTCCTTCTTTTTCCAAACTTGTTGAACTTTCTATTTGAGTGCCTAGTTATCCACTTTCCCAGACTGCTCTATCCCGCATTCCTTTTCTACATGTCCATACTTATTACAAGCATAACATCTCATGTGGTCGTAAAAATAAGCATAAGAATCATAAAGAGTATTTCTAATCTTCTCCTTTTGCAAATCACCGCTTTATGTCCATATGATGTTTTTATATGAGAAACAATATCCTCCGCCAAGAGACCAGAGTACCAACTGAGTAGGATCTCTGCTTTGTCATGGCCGAAACAATTTACTTCGCAATTTGTTGCAACATGCCCATAGTTATGACATCTAAAGCATTCAACATTATTGAATGATTTCCTGGAGTATTCATGATCGTTGGTTGGACCTTGCTTCTTTCAACACTTCAGTTTTGCATTGTCTTCCTTTGAATCATTAGCATTCCCTTGTGAACTAGATTTCACCTTTAATGGTTTCATGGAAACCAAGACCATGTTTGATAAATAGAGACCTTTGATTACCTAATATTGTCCAAGATTTTAGTACTATCATGAAACCTCAAAAGTTTAATCTTTTCTTCTAATTTACTTTTGAGAATGTTTACCTCAACCTCCAAGCCTGGCACGTTCGTCATGCTTTCTTCTTCCTTCTTCCATCTTCTACTTGATCCTTCGCATTTAGGATTTCTTCTTTCAACCACTTCGTTGTCTTCACATGTTTGCCGCAGCTCTTCATTCTTCTTGTTTGATGCTATGAGATCTTCTTTCGAGGGAGACACCGCTCAAGTCTTTGCATTCTTCTTATTTGATTTATCCAAGTCTTCTTTGAGGGAAACGATTTCTCGTTTCAAGTCCTTCCTTATCAAATGATGGTAGATGTTCCTCACTCTCTTACTTGATGCTTCAAGTTTTGCTTCAGAGAGGAGATGATTCCAGCCTTTCAAGACCTTCATTCTTCCTTTTTGATTTTTTCCGCATCTCTGCTTTTTAGAGAAACGTTTTCCTCGCTTCAAGTCCTTCATTCTTTTCCATTTGATTCTTCAAGTTCGCTGCGCAGAGATGATTCCAGCCTTTGATATCCTTTACTCGGCTTTGTATACATCATCGAACATCCTTTTCATTTAAAGCACAAAGCTTTGGAGGCGTCATTCTTCTAATAAATATTCGTTGTTGATCTTTGATAACTTCTTTTAAATCCTCAACATCATTGCTTGTACGTATAAGATTACAAGGATCACAATCGTATTCATCTTTGTCAACTGCACTCTGCTCGAGACATCTCCTTACCTTGAGCATTTTGCTTCTTTGCCATGAGTACTTGTAGAGCTGGCTCTAATCTTTTCGCTTCTTCTAGGTTACAAGATATTCTTCACTATCGTTTGTACCACTAAGATCTTTCAAAGGATGATCCCAATCACTATCGATTCATCTCCTTGATTTCTCGGTATCCATGTTCTCCGAAATATCTCCTTTCTTCGAATAGGCTTCTTCTTTTGCTTCTTTCCCATTGCTACTCGATCTCCTTCAAGCGATCAAGCTTCGTTAAGGACCACCCTCTCGATACTGAATTGTTGGGAAAAATACCAGAGGGGGTGAATCCGCATTTTCTCGTATAATCAAATCTTTTTTACTTTTTTCATTCCTAAACCCATACGCTACTTTACTTCGCAGAACTAGCGTATAGCATGATCCCCCTTTATGAAACTCTGTGATACAATGCAGATCTAGATATGTCATTAATTCTTCTTCACTTTAAACCATTCCATTCTTCGATATTCAATAAGAAGTAAACATGTGCGTAAGAACAAATAAACCATCACACAAAGCATCACACATGAACACCAGGATTTTTAGGTGGAAACCAAGTCAGAGAAACCACCGCCGCAGCTTGCTCACCCTTCAATATTTTATTATAGAGAAAACATATTACAACATATGTGTCGGGCGCAGCCTGACCAAAGACGCAGTAACCCACCAAGCGCTCGTTTACCGCCTCTCCGGGAAGGGAGCTCCAACCCCGACTGCTAATGTTCTCTCTGGAAGGGAGCTACGAC
Organism: Pinus albicaulis; assembly: GCA_034641835.2. Taxonomy (NCBI): domain Eukaryota; kingdom Viridiplantae; phylum Streptophyta; class Pinopsida; order Pinales; family Pinaceae; genus Pinus; species Pinus albicaulis. The sequence goes on along the minus strand of CM076571.1, from coordinate 271,932,890 downwards.
CCCCGATCTCGTTTACCGCCTCACCCGGAAGGGAGCTTACAACCCCCCGATCGAAGGCTACAACCCTCGCACCACCTTGGACCACGTTTCATCAATTTTCACACCGGATCCAACCACTTTAATAGAACACAACTCGCAGCCACAATTCATCATATTTCCGCACCGAACCTTTCCATACTTTTAAGCAACCATACATCATTAACGTATCTGTATCAATACGCATCGTATAATAAACACAAGAATGTATCGTATATTTCATACCCCGTCTTGTAAGAAACCCTATATGAATACGTTTACTTCACTCTGAGCAAGCACGCGTATATCCGCGCTTTCCGTCCACACAAACCAGCGTATACTCATGAGAGTTTATCACATACGTTTCATTGGTCACAGATATACGCGCTCCCTCCACGCGGCGAAGTAGCGTATAGATCTTCAATCATTACAGAAAGAAGATACTTCACATCGCATCGATATTCACCAGATTTACCCTTTCACTTCGTACGTATGTCTTCGCTGTGATGTTCGCCCTCATCACAGATCTAGGTTCTTCCATGTTGCACTTAGTAAATAAGCAAGCAAGTGCATTTCGGGGATCTAGATCCCCTTCTTCATCATTGGTGCATCATACATTCATATATTTATCTTCAAGTGTAACCCTTTCCAATCGATCTACTTCGTAGAGAAGTATTCATTCAAGCTCTGTATATCTTGCACCCACTCTCATCATTTTCCACAATGAAATTCTTCTCCTTATATATGTTTATCCTTCTTCAATACCATGAGCCCCCTTTTTCAATACCATGGGCCAAAACAATAACATGAGCCCAAAACACCCTGGACGGGGTCAATTAGGCGGATCATTACCCAATACTATGGGTCAATACCATGGTGGTTACCCTTGGATTTGCACTTTTTGAGCGCTTTAGCCCATACGCGACTTGTAACGTTCCTTTCCGCGTGCATACGCGACTTCCCCTAGGCCAATCCGCGTATGCCAAGAGACATGCTCTTTTTCATCATTCTCTGAGTACATTCTGAAATCCTTTCTTCATTGCCTTCTGTAAATACTGTAGATACATCAGATTTCCTTCATCGAGGACATATTCTATCAAACACAACTTCATCAAGTAAGTTGTCATCATCTTCATCAAGTGGGTTTCCTTTCAAGTACAACACTCAACATCATATCATCAACAATCATCATATCACTTCAGATTTACATCATTTAACAAGTCCATCGAGTCAAGCATAACTTCATCAGGTGGAGTGCCATCAAGGACAATACATGTCAACAGTCGCACGTCTTCATCTTCATTCAGTGGGTTGCCATCAAGGACAACACTGCGCATCATATTTCCGACCAACTTATTTAGTATGAATCTTCATGTGACACGAAACAGAGTCCTGCCAACATGAGACTCTATGGTTGACTTCCATGTGGACGCCTTTGACCGCGGCTTCTTTAGATTAGTTTGCTCGAACCAATAGGACACGAACCATGTCCACATCATTCCTGACCTGCCCATGTGGCTCGTTTTCCTTGTAGACACCTGTAGCATAGAGTTTCACAAAATAGCTGCGGAAAGTTGCAACAGCTGCGGAAAGTGGCAAGATTCCGCAGCTGAATGAAAAAAATCTAAATCAAATAGCAAACACAAAAACATAATTAAAAACCATGTTAGATGCTCTTTTTCACATGATATTGACAACTTGGGAGGTTCAGGTGAGTGAAAAAGGTATAGAAAAGTGTATGGAAAAGATGCAGATTTGAGACTCAACATACCCCCACTATGAAGGTGTTGCATGTCCTCATGCAACCAAAATTTTGATAATATTTCTTCAGTTCATGTGCCTTGACACTTCAGCCAGCACATCCAATCCTCTCCTCTTCTTCCTTGGTACTGCCAACATTCTAGGTTTCTTCATTAAGCACCTAAATTTGATATTAACGAGTGCTCTGCTCAACTTCTGGCATTTCCTTTTCAATTTCTTATTCTTCTTCTGCCATATTCCAAAATGTAGCATGGTATTATCATGGATGATTTTGTCCAGTTTGCCTTGTTCTTTCAATGTCTCATTTTCATTTTTGATGTGCCTATTTAAAAGCTCTAGCTCAAAAATTTCTTGTTTTAGTGATTGGACTAAATCATCCTGTAATGTATGAGGTTGAATGGACGAAGTACTTGGACCTGTAGCTGCCTTTTCCAAAGATTCTATATAGTCATATACTTCCTGCTGCTTGGGGTCTATTTCAGGTGTCATTTTTATTGGGATGTCCCCAAAATGCCGTGAAGGAGAGTTATCTTCAAAATCTGGCTCAGAAGGGCTCACATCAATATCTTGCTGAGAATGGGATGGAGTATGTTCAATGTCTGATTGGGAATGAAATGAACCAGGTTCACTAACTGACTGAGATGGACTATGGTCAGCTGGGGACTGTTCAGATGTGTCCTCACCCAAATCAATGAAATGAGGACCCTTAATTTGTGTTTTCCTCAATTTCCCCTTAAGTCTGCTGCTTCTTCTCACACGTTGTGGTACACTATCGTTTTTTTTTTGTTTTCCTCTCTCTGTCTTCTTGGGTATAGATGATTGTTTTTGAAGATAAACTAATCTTTCAGATAACACTTGATGGTCTTCTTCTTCAGAAGAAGGAGTTTGATGTATGGCCTCAATAGTTTTTCCCTCTTTTGGTGTTATTGGCTTCTTACCCTTGATTTCTTTCTTCTTCCTCTTTGACAGTCTCTCTTCCCTATCAGTTCTTTCAATTGCAGTAGTAGGAGTATTTTGGATTTCATCAATTATTATTTTTCTCCTACTTCTTCTTGCTGTGCTACCTTCAGGAATTCCCTGAGTAGGAGTAATTTGGGTTTCAACATTTATTCTTTTTCTTCTACTCCTTCTTGTTGAACTACCTTCAGGAATTTCCTGAGGTTCCTCAAAGAAATTTCTAACTAGAAATTGTTCCCATGTGTCTTTGTTTTCCTTTAACTCCTTTTCAATCAGAATTTTTACAAGGCCGTGGTGATATAGATGGGGTTCTACATCTCCCAAATGTTTCTGAACAGTCACGGACATTTTTTTCAAGCTATTGAATATAAAATATGGGAGATTGAGAGTTTGATTATCTAGAAAATTCATCAATAACCTGGTATGGTACATATACATGGACCCAAAACGACCTTCACATGTAATGAATTTCTGAACAACTAGCAGTAAATTAGCCCATTCCTCTTTCAATGCATGCACAGGAATTCCTCTTTTAAAAACAGTTATGTCCATACCTTGGTTTTGTAAGATTGTTCTCCATGCTTCATCACTGATGCTTTTATTCTTAAACCAACGCTCACCCTCCTGAAGAAGTTCCGTGGCTGTTGCTATATATGCTTCATTGACCGCAAACTTAAGGTCTCCAATTTCTGCTTCCAAGCCATTAAATGACCTTGCGAATGCCTTCGTCACTTCTTTATAATAACCTCTGAATTTCTGGATAAACCGCAGCCAATTTGCTTTCTTCAATATCTCCTTTGCTTGTGGATATCCCTCTATAAACTTAGGTCCTTCCGGCTCTGCTCTTAGCAATTTACCCATTTCTCTTTTCTGCTCTTCACAAATTTGCCCGCGTGAGGGTTCAAATGGAAATAGAACGGTTGAATGCACAGGAACGAGCACAATGACTGTCGGAATGTATCATAAAATGGGGATGAGCACCATAAACGGAATGGAGTGAAACTGTGGGTAGATATCTGAGAGTGAGAAGGAGCACAATGAACGAAATGGAGTGAGACAGAACAGAGTGGGGTTTCGTAAACACGGCAGAGACACGACAGAGAGATTAACAAAGTATAACACATTCGGCAGCGTTTTGAATTTTGGTGGCTGCACAATAAATATGAGCATGTTTCAATCAAAGGTTATGAATTTATGCGGCTGTGAGAGTCCTTGGTCAAATCAAATACGTCTCATTGTCACCGGTGGAATATTGGATCATGAGTGAAAATCGGGAATTTAATGATGGAACCGTTTGTGAATGAATGCGAGAGGATAATATGGAGATCGTGAAAGGCTACGGAATTGTCAATATAATCATTGCATGTAATGGATAGAGCTCATGGTTCAGAACTATATAAAAATGTGTTTTTTAATGCTATTTGAAATAAATTTTATTCATACCTTTGGAATCTTTGCCTTTTCCCTTGGTCTTCAACTAATTGATCTCCATTGGTGTCTTGAATGCTCCATGTCTTCATTTTTTATCCTCTCACCTGCATTTTATTTCATAATTATGGAAATAAAGTCTGACTGTACATTCTTTTTGAAAACAGAGTAGTAGCTGCGAAATCTGCTTCTGGCTGCGGAAACTGGAGTCAGCTGCGGAAACAGATGTCAGCTGCGGAAACTGACACAGCTATTACTCGGATGAATGGAAATGAACAGATGACAAATGAACAGATGGAAATGGTCATGAAAAATATTTTTATTGATGGAATGGAATGAAATGGATGAAATGAAGTGGAATGAAGTGAAATGAAATGAAATGAAATGGAATGAAATGGAGTGGGTGGTGACAAAACTTGTGAAATGAAAGAGAGATTTTTTTTTTGGAAAATATAGAGTGTCAGGTGTTCCTGATTTTCACCCTATATTTTCTGTATAAGACTGCCAATCAATGATTGGTTTTTAGGCTTATACCATTTTTTTTTATTTTTTTTTATTTTTTTTTAACTGAAAATAACAAAAGCTAGGCTGGTGGAGAAGAAGAATTCTTCTGTACCAGCCTGATTGCAGAACTTTCTTGAAACATTTTGACAAAATCCTCTTTTGAGAGTGGCTTATGATAAACTTTCAATCTATGGCCATTCACAATAAGAGGAGTTTGAAACTCTTCAATGGTCTTGATTCTTACCGCTCCATTGCTAAAGATCTTGTCAATCTCATATGGCCCAAGCCAATGAGTCTGAAATTTTCCTTGGAAATCTTTAAACTTGGAATCAAATAACAATGCCCAATCTCCTTCTTGAAACTTCTTCTCTTTGATATACTTGTCATGCCATTTAGCTCTTTGATATTGAACTAGATCAGTTCTTAAAATTGCTTCTTGTCTGATCTCATCTAGCTCATTCAACTGCTCCATTCTATGCTTTTGGGCTTCTGATAAGTCCATCCCCAACTGAACTTCTATCTTGAAGGTCTTGACTTGGAACTCAATGGGAGAAAGACTTCTTTCCCATAAACAAGTTCATAGGGAGAATGTCCTGTTGTATTTCTCCATGTAGTTCTGTAGGCCCACAAGGCTTCAGGAAGCCTTTCTGCCCAATCTCTTCTATGTAGATGAACAGTTTTGGTGATGATATTTTCAAGAACTTTGTTTGTGGACTCCACTTGACCATTTGCTTGTGGATGGTAAGGAGTAGATCTTCTGTGCTTGATTTTGTATTCTTCCATCAACTTCTCCACCAAATTGGATGTGAATTGGCTCCCCCGATCTGTCACAATTTCTCTTGGAACACCAAAGCGAGTAAAAATATCCTCATAAAGAAAATGAACAACTGAATTTTCAGTAGCAGATACTAATGCTTTGGCTTCTACCCATTTAGTAACATAATAAGTACAAACCAATATATACTTCTTTTGCTTGGATGGTGGATTAATAGGTCCAATGAAATCTAAAGCCCACTTTTCAAAGGGTTCAATGAGTACCTGTGTTTGCAATGGCATTTCATTTGAAAGGGTAGGTTTCCCTACTCTTTGGCAGCTGTCACACCTTTTGACATGTTGTTTTGCATCTTTGAAGAGGGAAGGCCAATAATATCCTAAAGAGAGGATTTTATAGGCCGTCCTTTTGTCTGCAAAGTGTCCGCCACATGGTTCATCATGACATGCCTTAAGAATATCAGGCATTTCATCTTCCCTGACACATCTTCTGATCACAAGATCTGGCCCTGTTTTAAACAATTAGTTAGAAATCCATGAATATTTTGAACTCTCCTGAATAATTTTTCATTTTTCACTTGGAAATAAATGTGAAGGTAGTTTCCCTGTAACCAAATAGTTAGCAATATCTGCATACCAAGGAGTCTTAATAGTTACTGCAAACAAGTATTCATCGGGAAACTTATCCTCTACAGGAGAATCTTCTTTAGTATTCTGAATTCTAGACAAGAAATCAGCTATTGTATTCTGTTTTCCTGGTCTATCCAACACAGTAATATTGAATTCTTGCAAAAGTAAAAGCCATCTTGTCACTCTGCCATTAGTAACGGGTTTGTTCATTAAATATCTAATTGCAGAATGGTCAGTATGAATAAAAGTTTCATAGCCTGTTATGTAATGTCTAAACTTATTAATTGCATGAACAACGGCTAAAAACTCTTTTTCAGTCACAGTATAATTCAACTCTGTGGGAGTCAAATTTTTACTGGTATAATAAATGGCATAAGGAACTAAATCTTTTTGACCCAACACAGCTCCTAGAGCTGTATCTGAAGCATCCGTAGAAATATGAAAAGGGAGTTTCCAATTTGGTCCTCTCAAGATAGGTGCTTCGGATATTCTTGTTTTCAAAGTTTCAAAAGCTGATTGACAATCAGGATCCCATTTAAATTCACAGTCTTTTGTAAGCAATTTGAAGAGTGGAGATGCTATTTTAGTGAAGTTTTCTATAAATCTTCTATAGTAACCAGTAAATCCTAGAAAACTTCTAACATCTCTTTGACGATTTGGAATAGGCAACTTGGAGATGACTTCAACTTTTGATCTATCAACCTTAATTCCATCTCCTGAAATATGATGTCCTAAAACAATCCCTTCAGTAAAAATCATAAAGCATTTTTCATGGCTTAATGAAAGGTTTGTTTCTTTACATCTTATGAGAACTTTTTCCAAATTTTCTAATGCCTCTTCAAATGAATTACCATAAACTGTAAAATCATCCATATAAACCTCTACACAATCATGAATTAGATCAGAAAAAATTCCTAGTCTTGCTCTTTGGAATGTTGCTGGTGCATTACATAACCCAAAAGGAAGCACTCGGTAGGCAAAAGTTCCCCATGGACAAGTAAATGTGGTCTTATCTTGATCTTCAGGTGCTACCTGTATTTGATTATAGCCATAAAATGCATCTAAAATACAGTACTTTTTATAAATGTGTCATCTTGATACGATAAAAAGGCAAAGAAATTCTGATCCTTCAAAGTTGCTTTGTTCAATTCCCTGTAATCAATGCATACCCTCCATTTACCATTCTTTTTAGGTACTATAACCAAAGAAGAAACCCATCGGCTATCTGAAATTGGATAAATGAAGTTTACATTGAGAATTTTTTGGAGCTCTCCTTTCACTATCTCCCTAAGATTTGGATTCATCCTTCTTTGAGGTTGTCTGATTGGTCTACTGTTTTCCTCAATATAGATATGATGGATGCAAGTCTTAGGATCAATACCTTTCATGTCAGTATACTCCCATGCAAATGCGGTAGAATGTTTTTGCAAGATTCTGGTTAGTTCTTCTTGTTGCGACTTCTCCAAATGTTTGTTGATATTCAATGTTTTTCGGGAAACTTATCCTCTACAGGAGAATCTTCTTTAGTATTCTGAATCCTAGACAAGAAATCAGCTACTGTATTTTGTTTTCCTGGTCTATCCAACACAGTAATATTGAATTCTTGCAAAAGTAAGAGCCATCTTGTCACTCTGCCATTAGTAACAGGTTTGTTCATTAGATATCTAATTGAAGAATGATCAGTATGAATAAAAGTTTCATAGTCTGTTATATAATGTCTAAACTTATTAATTGCATGAACAACGGCTAAAAACTCTTTTTCAGTTACAGTATAGTTCAACTCTGTGGGAGTCAAATTTTTACTGGTATAGTAAATGGCATAAGGGACTAAATCCTTTTGTCCCAACACAGCTCCTAGAGCTGTATCTGAAGCATCTGTAGAAATATGGAAAGGGAGTTTCCAATTTGGTCCTCTCAAGATAGGTGCTTTAGATATTCTTGTTTTCAAAGTTTCAAAGGCTGATTGACAATCAGGATCCCATTTAAATTCACAGTCTTTTGTAAGCAATTTGAAGAGTGGAGATGTTATTTTAGTGAAGTTTTCTATAAATCTTCTATAGTAACCAGTAAATCCCAGAAAACTTCTAACATCTCTTTGGCAATTTGGAATAGGTAAATTGGAGATGACTTCAACTTTTGATCTATCAACCTTAATCCCTTCTCCTGAAATATGATGTCCTAAAACAATCCCTTCAGTAAACATCATAAAGCATTTTTCATGGCTTAATGAAAGGTTTGTTTCTTTACATCTTATAAGAACTTTTTCCCAATTTTCTAATGCCTCTTCAAATGAATTACCATAAACTGTAAAATCATCCATATAAACCTCTACACAATCATGGATTAGATCAGAAAAAATTCCTAGTACTTCTCTTTGGAATGTTGCAGGTGCATTACATAACCCAAAAGGAAGCACTCGATAGGCAAAAGTTCCCCATGGACAAGTAAATGTGGTCTTATCTTGATCTTCAGGTGCTACCTGAATTTGATTATATCCACTAAAACCATCCAAAAATGAAAAGTACTTTTTACCTGCTAATGTATCTAATACCTGATCGATAAAAGGCAAAGGAAAGTGATCCTTCAAAGTTGCTTTGTTCAATTCCCTGTAATCAATGCATACCCTCCATTTACCATTCTTTTTAGGTACTATAACCGGAGGAGAAACCCATCGGCTATCTGAAATTGGATAAATGAAGTTTACATTGAGTAGTTTTTGGAGCTCTTCTTTCACTATCTCCCTAAGATTTGGATTCATCCTTCTTTGAGGTTGTCTGATTGGTCTACTGTTTTCCTCAATATAGATATGATGGATGCAAGTCTTAGGATCGATACCTTTCATGTCAGTATACTCCCATGCAAATGCAGTAGAATGTTTTTGCAAGATTTTGGTTAGTTCTTCTTGTTGTGACTTTTCCAAATGTTTGTTGATATTCAATGTTTTTCCTGGAAAAATCTCAATAGTAGAACTACCAAACTCTTCCATAGAGTAAAGACACATTTGTCTTGATGATAAATATTCTATGTCAGATTCCAACTGAAATTGTGTGGGGTCATATTCTGAAGATGTCTCAAAATTTTCTAATGTGTTCAGAATTTGACTATCCTCACTGATTTCAGAAATGGTAAAGACAGGTTGTATAGTGTCCTCATCATCAACACATTCATTGTCTCCTAATTCTGTGATTTCTTTTGCTGGAGGATAAAAATTGAATTTCTTTGTCGAATTACCATTAGAAATGTACATATCCCCAGATCTACAACTAATAAAAGCATCAGCTGTGGCTAGCCAAGGTCTTCCTAAGATAAGTGGGTGCCCTCCTAGATTACTTTTGGGAGTCAAAATCATAAAATATATTGGATATTCCCAAGAATCTAAGGAGACTGAAATATCTTCTAATACACCATCTGGTTTAATAATTGATCGATCTGCAAGTTGCAGTAAAGTAGGTGTAAAAAGAAGGTTAGGAAGTTTTAGCTGGTCCATAGTCTGTCTACTCATAATGTTAATAGTAGCCCCTAAGTCAATCAATGTGTTTGGAATTTCTATCCCATTTATATGTGTCTTGACAATTGGACTTCCTGGATCTACATACTTTTGCATGGTAATTTTTCCCATCATGATATCTGCAATTTTTCCTACCAAGTGGATTCTTCTTGTGTCTTTTAGTTTCCTTCCTGGTCTTTTGAAACTTAACTCCTTTATTGTTTTTGCTAGAATAGGAATCTCTCGAATGGCTTGTATCAAGGGAATCTTGATACAAACATTCTTCAATTCATCTAGAAAATCATATTTAGGCAACAAGATTTGTTTTTCCACCCCCTTGTCAATTTGTAGTCTTTCAGGAAAAGGAGGTGTAGATGAAGATGCAGGTTGCTCAACTATAGGAGTTGTGGGCGTTAACTTTTCTTTTTCTTTTTGAATGCTTGAATTTTGAAGAGATGTTTCCTCAGAACCCTTATTGGTTTCAAGAGAGTCCTCCTCAGAGGTATCTTTCTCTTGAATATCTATAGAAGGTTTTTCTAAAACTCTACCAGATCTGAGTTGTACATCGTTGAGAGGAACAATCATATAGGTAGGAAATTGTTGTCCTTCTACCATGTAAGTGTTTTGAGGATTTTTATTGTTAGGATTTGGCAATGGCTGAGCTGGAAGTTGATTTGTCTTTTGTTGGTATGGGAGCATGAGTTGAGGATTTGGATTTTTTTGAGAAGGTTGTTGTTGTGGAAATGACAATGAAAGTTGTGGATTTGGGTTTGGAAGTTGTGAAGCTTGTTGATTTTGAAAAGATGGAGGATATTGATAAAATTGAGAAAATCTCCCATAAGGATTTTGCATCCCTTGTACCCATGGCTGATATGGATTTTGATGTTGGAGCCAAGGTTGTTGCCAAGGATTCCAATTTGGTGGGGTTTTAAGATTCATAGGGTTGTTAAACCCTTGAGTTTGTTGTCCCTGCCAAGGTCTTCTTGCAACAAAACAGAGAGATTCTACTGAATTTGGGTCTTCTTGAAAAACAGCTTTGAGTCCAGGAATTGAAGGACAATCCTTGATATCATGATTCTCTGAGAAAATCATACATGTTTCTACAACTTTTGCATCCAAGGGACATTCCCTTAAAGCATGTTTCTTCCTACATTTCGGACAAAAGATGGCTAGAGCATCTGTTTCTGCTTTCTGCTTGTTTTGGATTTTAAGGGTGTCTAGTTGTTCACTAAGGCTCCCTAAGATATCAATTTTGAATTCATCAAGCATATTACCAATCTCTGCCCTACTTACTGATCCAGTTGCAGATTTGTTAGCCCTAATAAGAGAAGGATCCCTAGGCCCTTTTCCTGTTTTAGATTTTCCTCTTGAGAAATGGACACATAGTTCTGTTATGTCACGAAGTGGAAGTTGAGAAATGTCTCCTTTCCCCATCATGTTTAAAATATCTATCCATTCATCTCTAATGGATTTTAATATGAGGGCTTTCAAGGTTTCATCATCTAGGTTGCTCATCTTTGCTCTTTTCAAGTTGTATTGAAATCTTTCAAGTAAGTCTTCCAAATTTTCATCTTCTTTTTGCATCATTTTGAATACCTCATCCTTGTGATTGGTAGGCATACAATAGTCCAAGTATCTATCCAAAAATGTTTGTTTCATATCATTCCAAGTCCTAATAGATTGAGTAGCTAATCCCATGAACCATTTCAAAGCAGCTCCCTTCAGTTGAAGGAAACAGTTTGAGTTTTTGAGAGTCTTCCATATAGTCATAGGTTCGGCATACGACTTCAAACTCAAACAGAAATGTTTCAGGATCCTCACTTCGCAATCCATAAAAGTTAGGAAGGAAATATGGTGAGATATTTTTCATTGTTGTATGAGTTTCCTCATCAACTATAGGGAATCCAAACAAGTTGTCTCCTTCCCTATTTCTTCCATTATTTCCTTCACCATTGTTGTCTCCATTGTTTTCTCCTCTTCTACCTCTACCTCCAAATCCATCTATTATTTCGTCTGCCATGATAGTTTCTTTAGAGTCCTTAAAGTCCTCTAGTTCTTCTATCAAGGGAGGATGAGAGGGAGTCTATTCCTTTTCTAAATGAGATTTAGTAGGTGGTATAGGAGAATCCTCTAATTCAGCTGCTCCTTGAATTCCAAAAATCTTAAGGCTAGGGGTAGATGGTGGTGAATCTTGTCTATGCCTTGAAGAAGATGCAGTTGTGAAAATCGAACTCTTGGCTTTAGCTATAAACCTTCCCCTAGAATCTCTTGCTCTATGCATATCATTTTTTTATATTTTTTTTTATTATTATTTTTTTAAGTTGGGCTAATAATTCTCTTTCTGATCTTCCAGGTCACACTAGGTGCAAGAAGAGAGCATACTTAAGAAATTACTAAACCAATAACTCTCTTTTCTGATCCTCCAGATCACACTAGGTGCAAGAGGAGAGCATACTTCAAGAAGTTATCAAGTTTTCCCTTCTTTTATTATTATTATTATTTTTTTTAAGAAATTGGCTACCTAGTTACACTTCCCCGGCAACGGCGCCAAAATGTTTGGTCAATTTAGTGTGTCCTAAATTGCTACATTTAATTTGTCAATCCGGGATTCGTAAGCTGACGAAGTGTGGCACACTATATGTGCAAGATAACCTATCTCTTACTTTTTTGTCGTTTTTGGATTTTTGTGAAATTCTAAAAGACAAGTATGGAGGCAAATATTCAAGACAACAATGTCTTTCTAATGATTTTCCAAACTTCAAAAGAATTTTAAAAACACACAATGACAAAATTAATTCTTCAAAGAAAATGAAATTAAAGAAAATGAAATTGCATCACTACTCTAGTCAAACAAACAATGAACTACTAATCATGAAACTCATTATTCTTGCTGCTGTTCAAACATAAAAGAAACTATGCTGAAATAAATCCAAAAGTTGCAACAAAGTAAATCTAAATCAAATTACATCAACTTATCTTCTGATCCCTCATCATTAGTCCAGCTATGATTTTCGAAGGTAACCATAAACAACTTGAGTAACCTGATATCTAACTTGCAGAAAGTAAACTAATATCAAACTGCACATTCATAATTCAATCCCTCACCATCAGTCCAGTTGTGGCTTTCGGAGGTAACTGAAGATGTCATGAGCAATTTAATATTTCTAACTTGCAGAAAGTAAACTAATATCAAACTACACATTCATAATTCAATCCCTCACCTTTAGTCCAGTTGTGGCTTTCGGAGGTAACTGAAGATGTCATGAGAAATTTAATATATCTAACTTGCAGAAAGTAAACTAATATCAAACTATACATTCATACTTCAATCCCTCACCATCAGTCCAGCTGTGGCTTTCGGAGGTAACTGAAAATGACATGAACAATTTGATATATCTAAATCTAACTACTGAAACAAATGTGCAAGACTGAAATAAACAAAGCAGTACTGAAATTAAACAGAAACTAAGAAAAATAAATTAGCAGCAGAACAATATTAATTCCATGTCATTAGTCAAAAAGTTATGCAAATGCCCGGGCTGCCTATTTATAACCTGAAACAAGAACACTGATCAGTTAACAATAACATAAAACATGAAAGATTATGGACAGAAGCAAGATGTAAAGCATGAAAGATTATAAACATAAATGAAGCATATATACTATTAAAGATGCAATGTATAAACACATGAATGAATTATGGCACAATGAGCTTAAAGAAATAAAACAAGAACTATACAATAATGCACAAAACCTCAGCGTGTGCAGGGGCCCTCTACACCAGCCTTGGCAATAGACTTCAAGTACGAATTACGCTTGGAAACAGAGTCTTCTTATATATTAAAATGCAATCATAACAGAAAGGTGATATTACGGCACAGTGGCAACGTAATTACATTACAGAGCTATCTAGAAGCTAATGGAGACTAATAAAAACTAACTCTTATGCGTATGCAAACGCGTTATTTATACTGAAGGTGATATAACTAATTTCCTAAAGTTTATGCTGATAGAGAACACGTAAACCATTACGTCCAGAGATCTAGGATCATGGCCGCGTTGAGGAGTAAATCTATGAAGAGTGGATGTTTGAATTCGGCTTATGGAGCCATGTACAGGTGTTGATTTGTCTCCCGCAATTCAGAAACGGCCATATGAATCTTCACGTGACGAGAAACAGAGTCCTGTCACCGTGGGACTCTACGGTTGACTTCCACTTGGCCACCTTTGACCGCAGCTTCCTTGGGTGAATTTGCTCGAGCCAATAGGACACGATCCATGTCCACATCATTTCTGACTTGCCCATGTGGCTCGTTTTTCCTGAAGACACCTGTAACATAGAGTTTCACAAAATGGCTGCGGAAAGTTGCAGCAGCTGCGAAAAGTGGCAAGATTCCGCAGCTAAATGAGCAAAATCTAAATCAAACAGCAGACACAAAAATATAGTTAAAAACCATTTTAGATGCTCTTTTGCAATTAATATACAATGATATTGACAACTTGGGAGGTTCAGGTGAATGAAAAAGGTCTAGAAAGGTGTATGGAAAAGATGCAGATTTGAGACTCAACAGACACATAATCAACGCAAAGGGAGTACAAGTTCATTAAGAAAATATTCATGAAATATTGAACTATCCCACACCCAAGAACCTGACATAATTGCAAGGATTCTTCGAAATTTGCATTTACTATCGACAGTTTGTTAAAGTTTTCTCTCAGCTAAACGCGCCCTTGACATATTTAACCCAAAATGGGGCATTTAGGTGGATAGGTGAATCTGAAAATACATTTCAAAGTCTCAAATAAGTGATGATCTCATGTCTTGTGTTTCCCCTCCCTAACTTTAGTCAACCATTTATATTGGAGTGTGATGCATCAGGAGAAGGCATAAGGGCCATCTCAATGCAAAAGTGTCACACTATCGCATTCAGAAGTAGAAAGCTTAAAGACACGGAGAATCTTCATTCCATATATGAAAAGGAGATGTTGCCTATCATGCATGTGTTGGAAAATTTTAGGCAATATTTGGTAGGAAACAGGTTCATAATCAGCACAGACCATAACATCCTGCGTCATTTCCTGGGGAAAAAGGACCTCAACGAGCGGCAGTAGAAATAGGTGAGCAGGCTTCAAGCTTATGATTTTGATATTGAGTATGTGAAAGGAAACACAAATGATGTGGTCGATGCACTTTCTAGGAAACCAACAGCATGTGCCCTTATACAACTTGCTAAAGACTGGAAGCCTCACTTCTCAACCGAATATGCTAAGAACCAGCTTGTTTGCGCCATTATCGACTGAATCATCCAATATGGCATGTACAAACTAGCTGATGGGGTTATTTATTATAAGGATAGAATATACTTGGTTCCCGAGTCTACACTCAAGGAGAATATTTTTAAGATCTCACATGACATCCCATGGGATAGACATTGGGTTTTTTTCAAGAAATACCGACAGATTCGGGAATGATTTTCTTGCATTTAGCTGGTCTTATTCAACCTCTACCTATTCCTGAACATAAATGGGAGAGTATCTTGATGGATTTCATTACAAGGTTTCCCAAAGCGCAAGGTAAATAATTCATTTACACCTTGGTGGGTAGGTTGACCAAATTCACACATTTCTTTGCAATCTTGTCTAATTATTCGGCTAAACAAATAGATAAATTATTTTTCCGAGAAACCTTCAGATTGCATGGACTACCCAAGAATATAGTTAGTGATTTAGACAATAGGTTTATGGGTGTATTTTGGAAGGAACACTTCAGGCTAGTAGACACGAAATTAACCCCGAGCACAAGCTATCATCCGTAAATAGGTGGTCAGAAGAAAATCGTAAATAAGTGGATTGAAGGGTACCTACACAACTATGTGTTGAGGCAGCATAAGGCATGGATTAAGTGGTTGTAACTTGGATCCATTATTACAATACTACCTTCCACTCATCCATTGGAATGTCACCATTCAGAGCTTTATATGGGTATGATGAACCATCCTTCATTAACGGGATTTTTGGAGACACCAAGGCACCTATTGCTAAGGATTGGATACAGGAAATTCAGAACATCCTCAAAGTACTCAAGGAAAACATGAAGGTTGATCATAACTGATAGAATTTGTATGCAAATCAACAATGATCATAACATAGCTTTGTGGTAGGAGACCTCGCCTTATTAATATTGTATCCTTATCGACAATCTACCCTTAAATAGAGTGGCGCTAAAATTTTGAAACCTAAGGTCTATGGGCCATACAAAGTCCTTTGGAAGGTTGGTGAAGTGGCATGAGTTATCACTTCCAAGAGACAACAAAATCCATAATTTATTTCATGTGTCGTGCCTCAAGAAGGTCATTGGGAAGCAAGTCACCACATAATATGATGAATTGTCGCCCTTAAATGAAGAAGGGAAACTAGAGTTAATTCTAGAGACGATCATGGTCATGCGAGAAAAGAAGTTGAGAAGATTAATTCAAGAATACCTTATTAGGTGGAATAATTTTCCAGAATAGGATGTGACATGGGAAGGGGAACGTATTCTGCAGCACCCGAATTTGAAATTGCTTGACAGAAAGAAATTTCAAGCAAGGGGGTTGTCGTCCTCTATGAATTAAGGATGAATAGGGCGAAGTATCTTATCAATCCATGTATGCTACAGTCCTCCAGAAAAGGAAAAAACCACAAAAATTCCCACTATTGGGTAAGTTTTGGGGCAGTTGGGTAAAGAAACCCAAAAATTGGGGGTTGGAGTAAATATCACTCAATCATTTTAAAGGCATAGCCCTCTTGAAAGTCTATAAATATGAGAGGGATGAAATCATTTTGGATCACCAAGTGTGTATCAATTAATTTGTTCTTCAGCATCAGCTCTAAGGGTTTTAGACTCCTTCTCTCTCTTATCAATTTCGGTGGTGAAAGATTCCACCCTAGGCTATATCCTCTCATTATTTCTCTGTTGGGCACAAGGTTTCTCCGTTGAGCACAAGGGTTCTCTGGCTGGGCAGTGAATTCTATTGGGTACTGGTCTTTGGTTTTTTCATGGGCACTAGATTTTTATTGAAGGATAGCGAATATTTGTTAGGTTTAATGTTTATTTTTGGTAGCTTGGGAGGTACTCCAAACCCTAGGGTTCAGGGATTGGAGGGAAAAGTGCCACAAGAGGAACTGGTGGGCTTGGAATCCAAGCATGGGATTTTGCACCCATTGGGAGTTGGGCCAAAAACATGAGCCCATTTTGGCATGTGATGGATGAGGATGATATCTCTCAGCAAGACAAATCTAACGCAATGAGAATCGTCTGATTCTGAGTTGTATAAATGGAGATGAATTTTTGAAGTTATTGGTTGGGGTTTTGCACATGATGGTCTAGGTCGAATTGGTGATAATAAGCCATGATACAGTTGAAAATTCCCTTTGATGACGTTTTAAGAAGCCCCTGTGTATCCTATAAAAGGAGAGTAACATGAGTCATTTTTTGAGGATCTTGGAGCATAAGAGAAGAACTCGCATTAGGGAAAAGAGGAGGGACAATTAGGGGATTTTTGAGGTCTGTAAAGGGCCTCCTAAGGAAATTATAAAATAATAGTGTAAATAATAATATAATATTAGATTACATCATCAAATTTTCGAGGGAAAAAAGAAAAAAACTACTTTTTCAACTCGTATTTTCAACTTATCTCCCTATGAGTTTACTCAAATTTCAAGCGGGAATACTCATTGGATGCATAATTTGATTCCTCATCCAATGAGTACCCATGTTGCATACTTTCGATAGACCTGTTACATGAAAAATGAGAAATACATGAAAAAATATGATTGCAATCGCGTTTTTTCATGTATTTCTCATTTTTCGTGTAGCATGTCCTTCAAAAGTATGTAAAATGGGTACTCCTTGGGTGAGGAAATAAATTTTGCATCCAACGAGTAATCGCACTTGAAATTTCAGTAAAGCCTTAGGGATATAAGTTGAAAATACAAGTTGAAAAAGTAGTTTCATTATTTTATTATTTTTTAATCTTTTTACCTTTTTACAAAAAAAATGGTGAATCATCCCCCATGGTTAACATCATCATATTGAATCCTATTGGTTCTTATAAGTTTTATTTTTTTGTACATTTTTCTTAGGAGACCCATTTTATACCTCTAAAGTTCTCTAATGATACTTATGTTTTGGTCGTAGGTTAGGAGGCACCTCAGTGAAGGAGAAAAGGCTAGGTTTGTAGCCTTTTCATGACCGTTTTGAGGGATAGACAACCATGCAAGAGGGCTGAGTTGTGTAAGGGATATCTATAATGTTTTTAGATGTGTTTGTGTGTGGGTAACTCTGCGTAGAAGGATAACACTCTATACATATTTCTGAAGGAGAGACGCAACCCTAATTGAGGTTTGTTAGGCTAAAAAGAGGACTAGAAATAGCCCAGATCTTCAGCATATATGAGCAGCCCTCAAGTGATGAAACACGCAGTCGTTAAAAGGATTTATGAGCAATAGTTTAAGGCTGGAATGGAATGGTAACTAGCCATGATCAAGCTGAAATCAACAGCAGAGGAGAAGACTAAACAATGAGCGAGAAAGATATGTTATGAAGTGTAGTTGTGTGCATATCCTTGGAGACATATATCTCTGTTTCAGGGCCGCAGTGAGAGCTTGCTACAATAGCGGTTGGGAGGTGAATTTATAGGGTTGAAAGGCCCTCCTAACCAGGATGCAGCCATCACTAGGGACATTGAGAAAATGGGGATGTTCTCCTTGTATGTAGGGCTTGTTTACAGTGTTGAAGTGGGCAGTTTTCTTCAGAGTTGAGTTGGTTCCCATAGGGAGATTTGTGGAGGTGCCCAAAACCTACAACATCACCTAGAACACCAAGGAACCTTCAGCTGATATAAGCAACATGTTTGGAGAATATTAAGCCACTGTTGTTGTGTGCCCTAACCAGTCTTATGCATGCACAAAACTCAAGGACAAGGAGGAAGTAGCGAGTTAAGGTTGCAAATGACTCCTTGGTGACAATTGGATGTTGATTGGACAGATTTCCTAGGTGAGGAAAGTTGATGAATACTGTAGAATCCAAGTGATTTGGTTGACATGGACTGTCATATGCCCTAATCAATGGGTATATGTTGCAGTAGTACAATGGAGCCTATATTTCTACAATAGCTCCTCTATTGCAAACAAAATGGCAGATGTGGAGAATTTTATTGGAATGCAATAGAAGGGTATCCTAAGTGTGAGGATGCCCTATCTAGGTGTAGATGCTACATTGAGGATTGTTCAATCGTGGATTTCTGGAGGGCAGCGTGAGAGTGGACCAAGTGTGGACATCATTGGGCATTTATGGTCTACTAGAGAACAGTGTGATAGTGTCAAAGTTGGATCCAGGTGTGCAACACCTTGGTGGCAAAAGGTAGTTGCTAGAGTCACAGTTGTTGAGCTCAAGGGTTAACTAACCAGAGGAGAATTTTTTGGAGCCCGAGACGTGTTTGTGGAGAAGGAATTCTACAACAGATGATGGGCAGTTCTCCTAGCATGTGTTCATTGTGGAGATGGACATATTGTAGTGAAAGGTGGTAGCCCTTCATGCCCTATGTTGGTCTTCATCGAAGCAGCGCAGGAAGACCATAGTGCGCTAAATTCCCTGAGTATCTGAGGAGTAGCAGTGGGCAGATTGAGAGTTGTTCACAAGTGGAGCTGTGAACAACTTGACATGAGTCTGGATGTGTTGATGTGTTGGTCAACTAATGATAAACTAGTGAGCAGATTGATATTCGAGGTTCAGTGGTCAGATGGACTTGGAGCATTGATAGAGGCAGGAGTTTTTGATCAGGAGCCGAAGGACTGGGTAGGTATAGGGTACAACCAAGAGGAGTTGAGAGAGCATGCGACAGCCAGATGGCCAGAGTATATTGTTGAGGGAATATTGGTCATCGATGTACTGACACCAAGCCCCAGTTTGTATCTTGTACTAGTGGATGATTTAGGGCCATTATCCCTGGTACAGGAGTCCTAGACTATTGTATTATATGTTGTTTAATATGATGAAGTTTGGTTGAAAAATGTAAAAAATTGTCTATATTTTGTGCATGTGTGATTTACTGTTTTTTATATTTTGTTGTATAAATTAGTATCGTTGAGATTCTTGGTTTGGTAGCACCATATGTTTTAAGATTATATCCTAGACCCAAGATCATGGAAATTCAACAGTTAAGGCATTTCGTTGGGTATAGGTGACTAGTTGGGAAGACAACACACTTACTTGAGAATCCGTAAGGATAGCGAAATCATGTTTAAATCTCTCGTGAAGGAAGCATTGTTGAAAAGTATAGCCTTGGAGGTATTCCACAAGCCCATTTGGGGTTTGTGAGAATTTTGATCACAAAAGGGGTTTGTGAGCAAAATGCCCAAGTAAGGGGGTTTTAGACCAAGATGGGGTTTAAAATCTAAAAGTGAAATTAAAGAGAAAATTAAATCCTAATTCTAACGAGGATCAAACACTAAGGTCTATAGGGTTCCTAAGAAGTTTTGGGAAATCTATTTAAGGGAATCCTTAGCATAATGCTAGAAATCAAGTAAGAGGGAGCTTGCTTGATCTATAGGAGGTTGAATATGTAGTTTGAAGTGAGCCCTAGTTGAGGGTCGAGAGGACTAGTAGACAGACCGAGATCCATCAATGGCATCAGATCTGAGGTGGCTACATCCTACTGGTGCTAATATGAAGGAGAGAGGAGGACAATAATGGTCTTGTTCCTTGTGACCTGATTGGAACGATTTAGGAAGGAAGGTAGCCAAGTTTGAGGAGATATTTTTGTAGGGTTTGTGGAAAACATAACTCTGGATGTTAGGTCCCTATATTACTAGTATAGTCCCTTATTGTTGTTAGTGTAACCCCCTTATTGTTATTATTGTACCCCTGTAACCCCCGTATTGTTATTATTGTGCCCTTAAATTATTATTGTTAGGTCAGGTAGGATTGCATTGTGGCCCCACTAGGATTACATTGTGGCCCCATGGACTCCTATATATAGAAAGGAGGTTTTGTAATTTGTATCATCCAAGAATTATTCATTCATGTAATGTATTGGAGGTTTCCCCCTCAAAGTGGCTTATTTCTAAGGCGTTGATATCTCTTTTCTTCTATTTTTGGAGATGGTTTCACAACATTTGGTATCAGAACTTTGGATTCTAGGGTTTCACTACTCTAAATAGGTCATCGTGGAATTTTCACTATAACTTTTTTTCTATGAAGGTTCAGAATTTGAAATTTTTAGGGTGCAAAGCAGAAATCCAGAGGAAACTCATCACAAAATTTTAGATCTTGGTTCTCAATATTTTCAGAGATATGATCTGTGGAAGGTAGTGATTTTTCAGGCTCCCAAATTTCATCTCAAATATGTGATCATGGGAAAAGATTCATAACTCTCTCTCTGAGCATCGGATTGGAGTTCCATAAAAAGTGCTCGCAAGTACACATACTGTAGTTTCTTTGCTATAAATTTTAGAGCCGAAGGATGAAACAGTGACATGTGGCAAGTCGTACAAGTTTGCTCTATTGAACCAGTCCATAATTAGGTCATTGTGGGAGATTGGACATAACTTTGCCTTGGAGAATCCAAATCAGGTCAGACTTGTGGCATTCAAAAGAGAATTTAGAGGCCTATCTCAATGTCAAATTTTAGATAACGAAGAGCCGCAATCACAGAGATAATCTAATTTCAATATCGAGCTCCTCAAAAGCAAGAAAAAGGTGTGTAATTTTTTTTCTTAATTGCATAAGTCTTGTTTGAAGAATCAATTTGAATTTATTACAAGGGCGTATTGTAGAATAGATATCAGTATTGGGTTCTAGAAAATGCCCCGTAAAAATAATTCAACACCCATTAAGTCTTTATAAGGATCTACTATGACTCATGAAGATGAAGAATTGCAACATGATGTATCAAAATTACAAGAGAAAGTGCACCAAATTTCGCCCTCGCAAAGAGCAGCAAAAATGAGTCACAAAGATGTTGGGTTATGACTTTGAAATAATCTACAAAAAATGGAAGCTAAATGTTGTTGCAGATGCACTCTCAAGAAATAATGAAGAGGTGGAAGCATTTCTTTGTGCCATTTCTATTATCCAACCAAATTGGATAACCGAAGCAAGAGATGAATGGAAGAATGACGAAGAAGTGTGGACACTCATTCAAAAGTTGCAGCAATATCCTAGTACATCTGATACATTTAGTTGGAAAAATGATTTCTTATGGTACAAATATTGCTTATATATTTGTAATAATTCCCAACTAAAACAAAAGATTCTTTTGGAATTGCACACTTCTTTAGGAGGACATTCAGGATTTTTAAAAACTTACCAAAGGGTGAAGAAATAATTTTTTGGGGATGGCCTTAAATCTAATATTCAAAAGTTTGTGGTGGAATGTTTGGTTTTCCAGCAGAATAAAGTTGAGAATATTAAGTCCCCGGGTCTTCTACAACCTTTATCTATTCCAATTCAACGTTGGGAGGAGATTTCAATGGATTTTATCACAGGTTTACCTACTTCCGAAGGAAAGAGTGTCATCATGGTGGTAGTTGATAGACTTACCAAGTATGCACACTTTTGTGCATTATCTTATCCATTTAAAGCAAGTACAGTTGCTACTACATTTATGGACACAATTCAAAAGCTACATGGATACCCAAGGGTTATTGTGAGCGACAGAGATCCCATTTTTACTGGAAATTTTTGGACAGGGTTATTTTCTTGTTTGGGTACTCAATTAGCTCATAGCTCATCTTATCATTCTCAATTTGATGGTCAAACTGAGATAGTAAATAAATGTTTGGAAGGATATCTTCGTTGTTTTGTATCTGATAAACAAACACAATGGGTCAAGTGGTTACCTCTCGCTGAATGGTGGTATAACACTTCCTTCCATACTGCAGCAAAATGACCCCATTTATGGCACTTTATGGATATCATCCACCATCCATCACATCATCTTTAAAGGAAAATTCGAAGGTTCAAGCAGTGGAAGATCACATCGAGCATCAGCAAGAAGTTCTCCAACTCTTAAAGGATAACCTGAATTTGGCACAAAATCGAATGAAACAACAGGCAGATCAACATCGCGGCGAGAGAAGTTTTGATGTAGGAGATTGGGTATTTTTACGGCTACAACCATACAAACAAATGTCCCTCAAGCAAGCTAAGAAGAATAATAAATTATCACCAAAGTACTATGGTCCTTACAAGGTGTTGCAAAAGATTGGTTCTATGGCATACAAATTGGAGCTTCCTGCTTCTTCGCGAGTACATCCAGTTTTCCATGTTTCATGCTTAAAAAAGGTTATAGGTGAAAATCTTCCAGTTCAAACAATATTTCCAGAACTTGATGAGGAAGGAAAAATCATATTGGAACCTAAAGCGATCATGGAAACAAGAACTCGACAGCTACGGAATCGATCAATTTCAGAGTATCTCATCAAGTGGAAGAACTTACCCACTGAAGATTCTACATGGGAGGATGAGAATTTTATACGAAAGCACCCAGAGCTACTCAAGCATTGAGGACAACACTTTTTTGAAGGAGAGGGGCATGTTAGGTCCCTATATTACTAGTATAGTCCCTTATTGTTGTTAGTGTAACCCCCTTATTGTTATTATTGTACCCTTGTAACACCCATTTTGTTATTATTGTGCCCTTAAATTATTATTGTTAGGTCGGCTAGGATTACATTGTGGCCCACTAGGATTACATTATGGCCACATGGACTCCTATATATAGAAAGGAGGTTTTGTAATTTGTATCATCCAAAAAAAATTCATTCATGTAATGTATTGTAGGTTGCCCCCTCGAATTGGATTATTTCTAAGGCATTGATATCTTTTTTCTTCTATTTTTGGAGCTAGTTTCACAACAATGGATAAAGGTTGCAGCAGTTCAGATCTCAAGGTGAGGGCCGATATCCCTACCAGTGGAAGATTAGAGGGATGCAAGGCCTAATCCTAGTCTGGAAGGAAGGTCGCACACTTGGGTGAACTAATGGAGCTATATAAGGCCTTATTGAGGGTTGTCGCAAGGATAAATATGAGCTGGACAGGCCAAGGGCTAGGGCTATCATGTAGTAACCTTAACAGAGGATTGTTCTACCTCAGAAATGAACAAGACAACAATATTTGGATGCTAGAATGACCTCTCCCTTAAGAAGACTAGATGCCAAGTGATGGAGGATTGTATTGAAGGTTTCAAGGCTGAAATAATTCCCTAGTTCAGGGCTAATTCTTTGGTCATTTAGTCCTTAGGATCGACCATAAAATTCCATTGTTTGAGCGTTGGTTTCTATGCAAAAGAGAGGGTTGATACCCATGTGGAGTTGTGTGAAAATTCCAAACCATAATCCTATTGCAGGAACTGGAAATTATTCTTCTAATTGTTAATTTTATTTATAAATTTATTTAATGTTTTATACGTAAAATACTGAATAAATCATAGTGCAATCTACACAAATAAAACTGCGGAAGAATAAACGTTGGAATAAATGCTAGCACACACACACACATAAAATTAACACAATTACTTTTGGACAAAAGTCCTTGAAAAACCCATTTCTTGAGAGTCGGAGCAGCAGTTGAGGGTATTATTATTATGCAGCAGTGAGAAAATATGAGTACAACTGGATGTCGAAATATTGGCAATTCTACATAGAAAAATACTGGCAAAAATCTAGTGAGGAAATCTCCCGCCATGTCTTTCCTTCATAAATATGACCCTCTGACCCTCTACATTAGCCTTTGTGTTGTTTTGCATATCCTTCTAGACATATAGCCTCAGACTGATCTCTAATGAAGTCGATATGCCTTCTTCTTACTGGAAATATGCTTCTCTAACACTCTGGGAATCATTCCTGACCTCTAGAACTGAGAATGTCTTTCCTCCACAAAAAATATATTTGCCTCTAGAGACTACTATGTTTCCCCAATGTTAGTCTATTTGTGGTTCTTCTTCCTCTCTACAAATGCACTCGTTGGATATGGAATGCCTCCTCTAGCCTCACTGTCTCTACCCCTCTCTCACTGTTTTGATCTCTGACTCTCTCTCCGACAATTGATTGTTTCTACTCTGTAAATTGAGCTGCCAATGAAATCGAACTCTACAAGTGTATTCTCCATCACCACATCAACATCCTCTTATAATCCTCTGTTGGATCACAAACGGCCAAGATTAAAAGATAATAAATGGCTAGGATCATCTTTGGATCGATCCGTTTGATTTTCTATACTGTTCTCACCTTGACTTAACTAATATTGATTAATTAACCTATTTTCCTAAGTTTATACTTAGGGAAATTTTAAAAAATGGTTAATAATATAATTAATTCATTTCTAGGCGGAATTTCCAGAAATGATTTATGGGTTCTCAAGATCTCTTCATGTATTCTTGCCTCTCCACAAATTTTCATGGCTAGAACACATCTAATTCTACAAAACTAACAAGTTAGCCTTAACTCAGAGATAAAGTCACAGATCTTTAGGCTTGCCTTTGTCGTTTTGGGCACCAGATTAGGGAGGCCAAGACACTATATCACTAGAAAATTTGGCGGAAATTCCGACGACCAATTCGTCGCTATTCTGACACATAGTCGTCGCAAGAGCGACAGTTCGAGGGCGGACAAACCGTGGTTTGTCATGCCGTCGCAGTTCCAACGCACGTAAAAAGTGTCGCACTATCGACACTTCTTCCATCGCTTCCGAACAAGCGTCACTCTTTCGACGTCTCACAAACCGTCGCGCCTCCGACGTTTGTAAACTGTCGCACTTCCGATGAAATGTGGTTCGACGTTTGGAACGTCGCTCTTCTGACGCTTGTAAATGGTCGCAATTCCGACCCAACGTGGTCCGACGTTTTGGACGTTGCTCTTCCGACGTCTGTAAGATGTCGCAATGCCGACGATATGTGGTCCGACGTTTGGAACGTCGCTCTTCTGACGTTTGTAATCTGTCGCAATTCTGATGAAATGTGGTCCGACGTTTTTATATTGTCTCTCTTCCAACGTTTCTAGGTTGTCGCAGTTCCGACGTCTACAAAGCGTCGGTAGACCGACGGAGGGTTCAATTTAAAAAAAAAAAAAATTAAACTTTAAAATACGAGAAACGTTGTTTTGAATATATTATATGAAGTAAAACAGTCCATGAAGTCATTACATTTTCACATCTGAAGATTGGAACCCAAATATCCATCCAGAAAAGTGGAAGTCCCACCCCAGACAGTGGTAGAAAAATACCCCATGTCACATACAGGGACTTGATATAAAACCCAGTAACGGTCCACATGGAGATTATCGACAAATCTGAGAAAGCATCCAAATATGCCCGAGGCATCTATAAGAAAGTGAAATAGCGGTATGTAGAATAGTAAAACAACAGATAGAGTACCGACGTCCATTGTTCCAAATACAAATTAAAGTACCCAAAATCCTTGAACAGAGAAAAACGCTAATCATGTGAGGAGTGTGATATGTCCAAAATATAAAAAGACCATCGGACCATATCAATAAACCAACATCGCTAGTTTTGAAGGCAGAGTGATAAACATTAATCATTTTTTTTTCACGAGAGAAAAAATGTTGTTTTGAATATATTATATGAAGTAAAACAGTCCATGAAGTCATTACATTTTCACATCTGAAGATTGGAACCCAAATATCCATCCAGAAAAGTGGAAGTCCCACCCCAGGCAGTGATAGAAAAATACCCCATGTCACATACAGGGACTTGATATAAAACCCAGTAACGGTCCACATGGAGATTATCGACAATCTGAGAAAGCATCCAAATATGCCCGAGGCATCTATAAGAAAGTGAAATAGCAGTATGTAGAATAGTAAAGCAACAGATAGAGTACTGACGTTCATTGTTCCAAATACAAATTAAATTACCCAAAATCCTGCAACAGAGAAAAACGCTAATCATGTGAGGAGTGTGATATGTCCAAAATATAAAAAGACCATCAGACCATATCAATAAACCAGCAACATAGACCAGCATCGCTAGTTTTGAAGGCAGAGTGATAAACATTAATCATTTTTTTTTCACAAGAGAAAAAATGATATTTTGAATATATTATATGAAGTAAAATAGTCCATGAAATCATTACATTTTCACATCTGAAGATTGGAACCCAAATATCCATCCAGAAAAGTGGAAGTCCCACCCCAGACAGTGATAGAAAAATACCCCATGTCACATACAGGGACTTGATATAAAACCCAGTAACGGTCCACATGGAGATTATCGACAATCTGAGAAAGCATCCAAATATGCCCGAGGCATCTATAAGAAAGTGAAATAGCAGTATGTAGAATCGTAAAGCAACAGATAGAGTACCGACGTCCATTGTTCCAAATACAAATTAAAGTACCCAAAATCTTGCAACAGAGAAAAACGCTAATCATGTGAGGAGTGTGATATGTCCAAAATATAAAAAGACCATCAGACCATATCAATAAACTAGCAACATAGACCAGCATCGCTAGTTTTGAAGGCAGAGTGATAAACATTAATCCTTTTTTTTTCACAAGAGAAAAAACGTTGTTTTCAATATATTATATGAAGTAAAATAGTCCATGAAGTCATTACATTTTCACATCTGAAGATTGGAACCCAAATATCCATCCAGAAAAGTGGAAGTCCCACCCCGGACAATGATAGAAAAATACCCCATGTCACATACAGGGACATGATATAAAACCCAGTAACGGTCCACATGGAGATTATCGACAATCTGAGAAAGCATCCAAATATGCCCAAGGCATCTATAAGAAAGTGAAATAGCAGTATGTAGAATAGTAAAGCAACAGATAGAGTACGTACCGACGTCCATTGTTCCAAATACAAATTAAAGTGCCCAAAATCCTTGAACAGAGAAAAACGCTAATCATGTGAGGAGTGTGATATGTCCAAAATATAAAAAGACCATCAGACCATATCAATAAACCAGCAACATAAAGCAGCATCGCTAGTTTTGAAGGCAGAATGATAAACATTAATCATTTTTTTTTCAGAAGAGAAAAAACGCTATTTTGAATATATTATATGAGTAAAACAGTTCATGAAGTCATTACATTTTCACATCTGAAGATTGGAACCCAAATATCCATCCAGAAAAGTGGAAGTCCCACCCCAGACAATGATAGAAAAATACCCCATGTCACATACAGGGACATGATATAAAATCCGGTAACGGTCCACATGGAGATTATCGACAATCTGAGAAAGCATTCAAATATGCCCGAGGCATCTATAAGAAAGTGAAATAGTAGTATGTAGAACAGTAAAGCAACAGATAGAGTACCGACGTCCATTGTTCTAAATACAAATTAAAGTACCAAAAATCCTTGAACAGATCAAGAAAAACGCTAATCATGTGAGAATTCTAAGTAAAGTTAATCTATTAACATTGCGAATAAAATTACACCGAAGTCAAAAACATTTCCTGGCCATACTCATGGCAAATTTGTCATCAAAAAATCAAAAAATTAAGAAGACTGCCCTCATACGGGGAAACCAGTCTTGAACGTTTAATTACAGAATTCAAAAATATTACAAAGGTCCAGCACAGTAAAATAAAGTAAAAGCAGCCCAATTAAGTAGGCCCGCTAAGCAAGAAAAACAAATTAACCAAACTACTCCTCCGGTGTTTCCTCCACGATTCGGCACCATCCTTCGGAAGGTCCAGGATCGCTAGGTGCTACCTCCACATGCATGCCACAGCTCCCCTCCTGAAGGCCCGAATGCTGGCCGGCTTTTTCCGAGCTCAGACTCGCCGGACGGGTGCATTCTTCCTCCGTTTGGGCCTCCTCGCGGAAGACCACAGTGACTAAAGCCGTGATTCGCGGGCGGTTGAGAGAGCAATTAAAGGAAAATTGCGCAGTGCGCGTCGTGGGAGAAGGTGAACTAGCGGTGGGGAAGCCAGGAGCAGGGAAATCCATACAGTGGCCAGATCCTACAAGCCGACCCCGCCCACTCCTAGTATTTGGATATCGACCTAAGTAATAATCACTGGACTGGCCGGAAGTCGACTCTGTTAAGGGGCTGGAGGGAGCACACTGGGGTTGACCTCTAGTGCTCCCCCTGCAGCAACGCATCCTATGACGCACGCGAGGCATGGCTGCAATCTCAGGCGCAATGGGCACAAGAGGAGACGAAGAAGCAGAATTCCAATTAACAGAGGAAGACAGACAGAGACAGAACCGAGAGAAATGAAAATATGCAGCAAGGTCTAGGCAGCAGTTCAACTGGCCACTTATCCTTATCGTCACAGTTAGCAGGCAGTGTAATCCAGCAACCGGCTTGTCTGAAAAACCATGGGTAAATGCCATTTTGTCGACCCATCTGCAATGCAATCATAGGATGCCTGTCATAATTAATCTCTGATCATTAATAATGAGAGCCGAAGTCCGGATCAAATTGGAGCGTGCGGAATCGCTAAGAGGAGTGGAGGTCCAATCTTGAACAGTGTTAAAAATTAATTAATGCGGATTTGATGTGAAAACTTAATTAAACAGCGTTAAATGTTAATGTGATTGATATGAAATCGCCATATCCATGTCCCATCACCTTAAACGCCATCGAATGCACCCGCAGCCGGGAGCAGGGCAAGTTTTTATTGAGGACACGTGGTAGAAATTGATTGGAGCGGATCTTTGTCTGGGCCGCTCGTGCAGTGGAAATCCGGACCCGTAAAATATTAGGGCAAATTTGATAAGAAATTCGCGTCACAAAATTGGCCGACGTCAGCGGGCTATTTTAGAACGCGAATTTGGTTTGAATTATGGTTTATCGCCGTTTGAAGTCCGACGGGCTCGACTTAAAAACAATTTTTTTTGATCCCATCTTATAAAATTTGTGTTGGTTTTATTTGATAATACACATATTTATAATAAATCATGGGAATACCACACTAAACATGTGGAAAATTTATATAAATAGTTATTGAAAACAATCATTTTTATGTAAAAATATCCAAGGTGAGGTCTGTGTAGAGAACCGGGGTCGTGAAAACTGTTCAAATATAAAAATCCCGCTTAATAAAGAGACAAAATTGTTGTGCTTTCGGAACCTGACCCGAGGATTGGACATGAGTTAACAAACAAAAGGATAGCGGGACTAGACTTGCACCCGTGGTCAAGCCCTCTACCAAAACCACGAGCGGAATCACAAAAGCGGGTTGCCCATATCGCACCGCTTTTGCGGAGTAGGCGGTATTTCCTATTCGCGAGCGATTCCATAGGGAATGTGACACGTGGCGAAGTGACCCCGGCAAACAACCGTTTAACCCACGCCATCGCACGTTAAAGCCCGACGTTGGAAGCCGAGCGAAATTTCCAAGAGTCGTTGATTTGGAGAAGGGCCATCGGATGGTGGTCGCACGTTGAACTTGCTCGGAGGTTAACTAAGGTGTGCGGAGGATAGCCAGGTACGATACGAGTGTTTGATTGGTTATTGATATATATAGGTGGGGCAGGAGTATAATGAAATTGTTTAATTAAACGATTGGCGGATAATTAGCATAAGTCTGGAGCGTGATTGTTGTAAGGCTGGGTGGTGAAATATAGAGCCGAAAGTTCATTACAAGTTATTTATTTAAAAAGAAACGTGGAATATAAATACAAAGTGTTGAAAGTTAAACATTGGTTATAAGGATTGGAGATAATATAAAGTCGGGAATATAAATTAAATTCCAACCATTGTGGATAGTATTTATTTATCAAATTCTACGAATTTGATAAATAAACCCAAAGAAAGAAGAAGTCAATTAAGACTCAGGCTGGAGGAAAAGAACGGGGTAAACCAAGGGAAAATGCTGACAGAGCGATTGTAGACACACCGGCTCTCCTTGGGGGTCCAATTTCAGTTTTGTTGCGTCACACGATGATCTCTCTTCTCTGGCATTTACTTGTATTGAAGATCACTATTCTAGGAATAAGGAGTTATTTTCTCCAAAAATAACCCTAGCCAAACATTGACAATGCATCAAGGATATCTTTCTATGCTTCATAAGCACATTTGTTCTACTTCTAAATCATGTCTTGGAAGTGGTTATTGTGCTGGAAATTATTCACTAGTTGGTTTCATACGAAAGTCTTTTTCACATTTTTAGCATCCAATACATGAAAAAGATAATGGCTTAAAACAACATAAATATTTGAAATTTTGCAAGAATTTTCTGGCACACTTTGAATATGAATTTTGAAGTCAAGTGCATGATGCTGTATAGGATCAAGTGTCATTTTGAATACCAAATGTTTCACAAGAAACTTCTCAACATGCTACACTGCAGTAAGGATTAAATGACAATATTGCATCAACTATTTCCATAATAAAAGTGCACCTCGGCCATAAGACTAAACAACTACAAATGTTGTAGATCTAACAAGACCACACAATCAAAT
Organism: Pinus albicaulis; assembly: GCA_034641835.2. NCBI lineage: Eukaryota > Viridiplantae > Streptophyta > Pinopsida > Pinales > Pinaceae > Pinus > Pinus albicaulis. Next base: position 271,901,905 of record CM076571.1, on the reverse strand, counting down.
GTATTCCAGAAGGCCAATACTGTATGAAAAATGAAAAGGAGTTTGCAACCAAAAATACCTTAGGCAACTAATTCAATTAGATACACCAAACCATCAGCAAAAAGGAAAACCAACCTACTCAAAAGGCAAGTGTTTACCTCCTTTGACAAAATTTTGAGTTCTGAAACAAGGGCCTTTATTGTCTTGTCAATGCCCCTAGTAATTTGAATGGGGTTTGCACCTGCTGCAACAACCTAAACAAAAGGTTTCATTTCAAATTATTTTCCACAAATTTAAGATACAACCATTGTCAGTTTTGTATTTCCTAACAAGCTCATAAATTTTGACAAAAGAACCAAAATTTTTAATACCTGATAGCAATTTTTTCACTCAAAAACTATCTTAGACTCAATAAGCCCAACCCAAAACTAAAAAACCAAACACCATAAGACCCTACAAAAATGAATAGATGATCTTAATCCGGTACTATCGACAAAAAGTTACCTTTACACCCTCACTTATTAAACCCTGTGCTGTTGAATTTTAACTTCAACTGCTGCAGCAGAAGGACGGATGCAGCAACAACATTTTTTTTGGAGGTTGCTTGCATGCCATCCAGAAATTTAATTCAGCATTTAAAATTCCTGCAAGTTTTTTTTGTAGACGGCCGCAGCCATATTTCTGTACAGGATTGTATTTAAACACAACAACCGACATTAACGCAATTCACCAACCAGAAATTAAACAAACAGAAATTTACCCGACAGTTTTGTAAATTCAAAAGGAGGACACGTGGAGCATTAATATTGGATCGCATGAGATTGAAGGGAATCTGAAAACCTGAAAACCGGACCCGAATTTTTTATAGGGCACATTGGATTGAGAATTCGAGTTAAAATTAGGCAGACGTCAGCATCCCATTTTGGAACACGAATTTGGTTTGAAATTCAATCTATTTAGACTTTTGAAGTCCGATGGAAAGGGTTCTTTAATGTTTTGATAGTTTAATATATACATATGTTATATATATATCATATACGAAATGAAAGGTGGGCCATAGAATTTAGTTTTAATTTTATTTTTTTTAAAAGAGGGTTTATTATAATATGTTTTATATGTTCCGGCATATAAAAATAAAAAGGTCGAAAAATCTTGGTAGTTTTTTTTATAGACAATACGTAAATTTTTTATTACATAGCGGTGTGTAAAAAGTGAAAAACTGAGTGTAACTTTTTAAGTGTGTATGCACAGCAGTGCGAAAGGGAAAAACACAGCAGAGTGTTTTAGAGACAGAGTATGTTTGTTTTGAACATACAGTGAGTTGGTTTTATGCACTGCGTTTTGTAGCGGTCATAATTTTGTAATCCCTCTCAGTGAGGAAGTAGTGTAATAGTTTTTTTTTGAGTTATTGAAGGGAATAGAAGTTTGTTTTCAAAGTATTGAAACTCTGTCTCCTGTCAAAGAAATTTTATTTTCTCTGTGTTAGAGGAAGGGAGATTTATTCTCCATTCATTGTTCTGGAATTTTTCAATATTCCAACATGTGCAAGAACAACAGATGTTGTGGTTCCATCCCCAACTAAATCATTTGTCTTTGCCGCAGCTTGCCTTACCAACTTGGCCCCAATATTTTCAATTGGGTCCTCTAATTCAACCAATAAAAAGGCCAAAACCATAGCATTGAGATACATTTCATTACACTGTCAATAACAATAAAATTTGACTCGGCCATAACCCTTTCCTTTTATTGTTGTGAAAAGCTTTATGCATTACTCTAATGTGGCTAGTCCATAGGCCAAGTAGACCACTGGGTAACAGATATGTTCCTTTCACCTTTGAGTTTTCAAATTATGCCTACCAAATCTAAGACATTTAAGAGGGGGAACTAATACAACGTTAAAAAGAAAACCAGAGCACACATTTACAAATTACCTCCTTAGCTACTGTCACACCATCATTAACTATTTTTGGAGAACCATGCTTGCTCTCCAAGACAACATTTTTCCCTTCGCCCCAAGGGTGACTCCAACAAGATCAGCAAGTTTGTTCACACCGCCTGCAAGAAAAATTGACAATGCTTTCGGTAAGTGTGCAATTGAATGCCAGACCATATGCCAAAACAACCCTCCATGAAAAATTAAAATAACACATTAAAATCGAATATAAGTGGACAATGAAAGATCCACCACAGTGAAGTTTCACGTGCAGGTGACCTTCCTTTAAACATAATTTTTTCTCTGACCTGCAATTTTTTTGTCACTGAGCCATCCTTGTTGAAGTACAACTCCTTTTCCATAGCTCTTGTATTAACTAACTTCTCTCTGTCGCGTAATCTCAGAGTCCCTCTTTTGCTTGAGCGATTAAAGGAAATGGGTGAAAAAATTGAAAGAGAAGACAATTGTCTGCCATAATTATCAAACATTGCACCCAACTTCTTCCCCTTTCCATTGTTACCCAATGAGGTAGATGTGGCAATTGTTGTCATACCACCCAAAGCAGAGGCCATCTTCTCTTATGCTGAATATAGAATTACAAGATCTTCATATTATTATGAACCTTAAAAAACATGATTCCCAAAGTTAAAAACCACTTTTAAGTTGTAACAGGCAAACTAAACAACTATCGCAACTTTTGGCAACTTCTGGAGCATTAAGAGAGAAACAACCAAAGATAAATACAACCACAATCCTCATTTTAATGAGACCGGACTATATATTTGCATTAAGATAATAGAAAGAAATCACGACTATATTAAGGCCAGCACAAAACAATCTTTAACCGGTGTCTCTCGCGGCCTTCAGGTTGCCATGCTAGAGGTTGCATATTTTTAATTTAAATTCTTGACCTCTCGTGCCCATCTATGAATGCATCCAATGGGATATCTACATCAAATGCTCCTTTATATCCCCAAAAACAAATTCCCTACTACAAGAGCACCGGTATTGATGGATCACCCCACACCATCCCACCCACTAGAAACGGTGAAAAAGGAAACCCGAGAAAACTTCTGAAATATCTCAAGATGACTATATGGGTGGTTCTTATGAATCAACCAACCATTGAGAACATGCTCATCAATCCAAACCATGAGTATTATGTGACAATATTCAAGCAGGCACTGAATCGGATTTCTGAAGCTATGTTAGAGAAACCCTAAACTCTCACTGAAAATAGGTGAAATGTGGCACCACTCAAGGATTGACATGTGCCAATTGGTACAAGTGGTAGACAATTGGCATGCTCAAACAACGAGGTGATGCAAGAATGACATGAGGGAGAAAATATCAGAAAAGCCCCAAATCTGGAGAACTAAAGCTCATCACCAACTTGAGATTGACAACTTTACATGATGTAACCTATGAAATCGTAAATGGAGAAATCATAGTAACAATAAAGTAACCTATGTAACAATAAAGTCAGATTCATCCTGGGAGTGGTAATGGGAGAAATCATAGTGAACAACAGGAAACATGCATAGTTGCTTACAATCAAATAGATGAAAAAACACATACAAAAAACCTAGATAATAATTGTGAACAAGCTTAATATTGAATTATGAATTGTAAAGGAACTTACAAAATGTGACATTACGAACCTGGTCAAGCGCACAAGCAAAAATATCCTGGACATGACCCTGGTTGACAAGTTGTATTGCTCATGATGCAAGAGGATTTGTACCTGCACTGCCAATTCAATCAAAATCCATCATTATCTATGCAATAAATACAAGTAATTGATGTAGTATTTTTTACTCTAAGATGCATTCTTATGATAATGTTAGAACATATGTTGAAAATGTCAAAACATACCTGAATAAGCTCCTCTTCGTTTCAAGAACAATTTATTGGAGTCGCATGAACTTGGAACAAGCCTCCCACGATCTGAAAGAGTAGCAACTAAGTCAACAGTGACTTTTTTGTTACTACGTTGGATCAAGGGAGGTTTGCTCCAAGATTAAATCGCTCCAATAAATTATTCTCTACTAAACAGGGCCAACCACGTGAAGGTGGAAGCTCTTATGGCCCCTCCTCCCCCCCTCACATCACTCTAAATTCCCCAATACCCAATCTATATTTCATTTTTTACTTTCATGAGCATAAAAAAAAATATTCAATAACTAATAAAAAAACAATTCAGCAAAAAGTACGCAAGGAAACATTGCAATTAATGCTTGACATAAAAATAGTATGATAAATGAGTTTTTTATATAACACAAAAAATGTTCCAAGTATGGTAACGTTTGTCTGATAATAATACAATATTTTACATTGTCAAATTTTCTTTTTCTTCTTCCTATTTTTAAAGCTCCTAATTACATCATCAATATCATCGTGCTCTGCTCCTGTTTCGTGCCTTTCAACCCGCACTGCTGACCTAGTTGCATATTCACGATGTCTGGGCTCATCCAGTGATGGGGCATCGCCTACAAAAACATATAATATTAAATTTTAATTGTCAGTTTTTAAATATCATTGAACTAGTTCGGTAATATTAATAAAAAAAATTGCAATAAGATTATTTACCTGGTGCACCAGTTGTCGCCGCTGACCTAGTTGCGTAGTCACGATGTCTGGTCTCATCCAGTGACGGGGCATCGCCTACAAAAACAGATAATATTAAATTTTAATTATCGGTTTTTAAATATCATTGAACTAGTTCGGTAATATTAATAAAAAAAATTGCAATGAGATTATTTACCTGGTGCACCAGTTGTCGCCGTTGGGACTGTTGCCCTATCTTCCTCTCTGGTGGTAAGATCCTCAAGGGAAACATTCTCTATCATTTAAACAAAAAACTTTATAAGGACAACCATCAAGGTATAATTAGAAAAAATTATAAGTGGAAATTAATTACCGTCATGGCCCTCACTGATAGCAGCATTGTCGGCCTGGTCCCCACTATAATGATCAGGTTGCACGAGAGGATCATCTACATCTGGCTCTAAAACTGGGTTATTTGCCTCATCGGTAGTGTTGCTCCCCTGATTTAAACAAAGTTGTTAGACATTAAATTTATGGACGAAAAAAAAAATATTGAAAGGTTAATGTTTTACCTTATCAGGCATTCTGGATCTTGGGACCTGCCCCAAGCTTCTGCGACGTTCAACTACAGCTTGATAGCCGAAATGGAAAGCGATATTTTTATCTTCCTTTGTAGTTTCTGTTCCGAAGTCATCACCCTACATTACATATGATTGTGTGTTTTTAATCATATTTGATAGGATTACAAAAACGTTGGAAGGCGATACAATTAATTATAAGATGTTTAGCTACTTAATTACAATTCTTGCGGCCAATTTCAAGTAGTTGCCCTGGCCTAGCTTGTGATGGCCATTTTTTTCAATCCTAGCTTTGGTTGCCTTTGAGGTGTCAGGAAACCTAGCATCAAAAGATTAAAGTTAGATATGACGTAGCACACTTTTATTTTAGACATAGAGAAAATTAAAGCTATTGAATTAAAGTTGTAATTTACCTTGTGGGTCCAGTTGGCATTTTTCCTTCTTTCTTTGCCCTTTTCTCTTTTCCGTCATGGATGAGTGCTCTCCACTCACTCTTTGAAACTGCGAGAGGACGCTCATATCTAGGGTTAAATTGCAATTGCGTCCTATAGGTGTCCCTAGTATATTTCAAATATTTGCCGGCTACCTGAGCCACTGCTTTTCTGTCAAATGTGCCGACCCCAAAAAGGGCTTCTAGATAATCTAGAAGTTCTTTTTTCAGGTTGGAATTCTGGGAATTCCACCCTATATGTATGGTTGGGCCAAAAATTACCAACGCATGGCTCTCCAGAATCCTGTAGAACTCATTGTTTCCTACACAGAATAAAACCAAAAAAAGAAGAAGATATTATCATTAATTTAAAAATAAAAATCATGATAAATATATTTTAGATAAAGTACATGAAATAGTTAAAATATTAAAATTTACCTGGGAGTTGTACATGCTTTATAGGGACACCCTCATCGTTCACCAACAACGTGCCATTAATGGTCCCTGTGGAGGTGACACGTGTAGCTCCAGGAAACGCAATAATGTAGTTGGCCATATCAGCCTCATCATTGCCAACACGTTCAGCGGTTGGTTGGGTGTCTGCTTGGGCAGGGTGTGTTTCTTGGCTAGCACCTAAAGGAGTAGAAGGTGTACGAGAGGGTTGTTGGGCAATCTCTTGCCCTTGTGTCCCACTACCACCAACATCGGGTTCAGAAAATGCTAGAAAATGCTACATACAAAAGAACTTTTGTTAGTTTAGTCAATGTAAAAATTAAAAATCAAACTATCACAATTCATCTCATGCAGAACAAAAAAAATATCCTTTTGACTTTTTATTATTACCTGATATATTTCTAGCTGCCTCATAAGATGTTGTATCCTCTCTTCTATTTCAGGTGTTTGAGGCGCGTCTATCAAAGTATTAAATTCCGACCTTGCATCTCGTGCCTTTTTTTGCAACAAGAACACTGGAGATAGGGATGAAGAAATCTCTTCCTCAAAGAGGGAATCATCAGGCGTACCATGGCTAGGTGTCTGCATATTTGAATAAAATTAATATTATTTCAATTATGTAAATAACTAAAATACCTGAAGATAGAGCAATGCTGGCACTTTACATGTTCTTCCGCTGGCCTCTTTCCGCGATCATCTCGTCTCGAGGTTGTTCCTGCACTGCTCTGATCAGTCTGCCACATTGCAATAAAATTATAAATGTAAAAACTTGAAAACAATATCTAACTTGAAAACACAAAATTAAAACTGAAATAATTTCTAATAAGACACCGGAAGATAGAGTTAGAGTTTCAAATATGCCTTGCATTGAATTCAGTCCTGGAAACATGTCATTGCACATTAAGGCACCCAAACATTCAATCCACGAATGATATATTTAAGTAGACTTCTCCTATTCTGGGAAAACACCATACCTATAATGCATTCACTTGCATGTATAAAGGGAAAGGAAAACATGTTTTCATACAACGGTGACAAAGGCATCTTGGGGAAAGGTATCCTCACTTTTTATTTATGTTGTTCACCCACACCACTCTCGTGTTTCACTAATCCTGTTTTGTCATTTTTGGATTCAAATTAAGTTAAGGCCTTAAGTATTTTTTGACCTTTCGGTGTAGTTTTTATAAGTGGCATGTATGGATTTTCCATTAATTCTGCATTTTTTCTCTTCATGCACATGTTTCCTTGGAAATCAAATGCATGATTTAGTCCCATACATTTAACAAGTTGTTGGATCAACTCCATTGGCAATATCATGTTTCCTATTCAATCAAAATTTATCTCAGTTAGGGTAGGTAGGAAGGTTTTCCCTTTGTATTAATAGGGCACTTCTACCTTGCATTTTTATTGTATCTTTCAAATTTAGTGTCGTTTCAATTAGGGCATGAATTTTTGCAACTTTCAAGGTGAGAATGAACAAAGACAAATTTTTGTGATGGATGACTGTATATGACTCCATGGCCAGAGGAAAAGGCACTAATCTACTTCTTCAAATATCTATAGTTCTCATTCACCTCATATGGAGATGGTCCCCGATTTTGAGCCAAATGTTGCAGCAAAAAGTTCCCCCCCTCCATAATTTGATATTCAATGGAAATTTCTTAAATTGATGATGGGGCATGATTATGGAACATTGGAACATACATATGTAATGGAATTCCAAGATCATGATATATGTTTGCATATGTTTATGGAAATGTTCCACCAAGTCCCCTGGAGGTGGGAGCGAGGGGACGAGGGAGCGCGGGAGCGGCCTATGCAAAAGCTCCCTACCAATTTTCAGGAAACGTGGGGGGACGTCGGGGTCATAAAAATTATAAAATTTAATATTTAAAATGTAACTATATTTTTTGCAAGGAATGTATATACAGTCATCATACACTTGCATCATGAAAGATAAATCATAAATGATAAAATTACAAATCGATGAATGATGAATCATATAATTGAAACAAATTTAAAAGTTAAAAGCTAAAACATACATCATACAATCATGCATGTAAGTTTGTAAGTTTGTAATCATTAATGTAACTACTAACAATGTACAATGAAAATAAAGTTTAAGATATCATATGACATATTATATCAAGATTCAAAATAGAGTTTAAACTGAAGTTTACAACTCAAGTCTGAAACATAAAACTTAAGTTATGTCTGAAACATAAAACATAAAACATAACATATGAATATCAAATGATATCATCATAATGATAAATGAGCATAAATGCTCAATTTAATGCCCCACTAGTCTCTGCATCCAACTTTTGCACAAATATATCAAGATCAACCATGTCACCATCTGAATCAGAATCACTTGGATTCTCAAATATGCTAAGTGGCACATCAACTTTTAACACGAAACCATAAACTAAAAGGGGCGGTGAGGGGACGTGAGGGGGCGTGAAGGGGGGTGTGAGGGGGCGTGAAGGGGGGTGTGAGGGGGCGTGAGGGGGCGTGAAAGGGGGTGTGCGGGGGCGTGAGGGGGTGTGAGGGAAATGTCCCCTAGAAGTCCCCAAGACCCCGGAGCGCGAGGGGGCGAGGAATATAGACCCCTAGGTGGGGGGGCGAGACCCCGTGTAACACTAGTTTATGGAGGTGGTGGAGCAAAAAAGAGCTCAAATAGAGCTGAAATTTTTCACATAAAAGGGACTGTGGGCTTGACTAATGGTTCCATTTAAAAAATGATATCTAGATAGAGAATAAGTGTAGCATGCAAACATGCATTGAAAATCCATCTGAGTTTGCATTGTATTACTTATGATGGATTCAAATTTGGGTTTCAAAATGCCAGGTTATGGCATGATTTTGTCGAGAAACCCTTAGTTGGATTCTCATGTTGGTTTAATTTATATTTAAGTTTGTTTTGCAATCTTTGGGTGATAGTAACTCATGAACTAGGTTACCAATGTGTAACAATCATATTTCAAGAATAAAGTTGTGATTTTTTTATATTATTATTATTATCTATTAGCTACGAGTATTGACACCTAATGCCTGGAATTTTGACATATTGATAGCATGGATAATTTCGAAAATGTTTCTAGTAATGTTAACATAATAACTATCATTACATGTCTTCACTTTTTTCATCATAATAGACCTGTGATATGGACTCATCACACAACTTCATATGCTATGTCCCAACAAGTTCAAACTGGTTGAACCTACCTCATAGTGTGGTTATTAAGGACAAGTTGCTTGATATATAACTCGATAGCATAGACCGTGTTGCAGTTCTAAAAAGAATCTGCAAGTGTCAAAAAAACTTCACAATATGTTCTACTATAAAGCCTTTTGGGATACCTGAAATAATATATGTATCATTAATGACTTTTAAAGTATGACAAGATCCAGAGGGAAAGGAAATCAATGGAAGAGTGATCCACCAATGAGAACCTAGAATTTAGCATCAGATGAGTTAGAGTCTAGGAAATTGAAACCCTATAATTTTAATTAGTGATGAAGGAAATCACATAGGTAATTATATTTTCATGTAGAATAATATGTTAATTCAAATTTAAACTACATAATATGAAAGGCATACCATAAATTTTTCCACGTAAGTCCAAACAACCTATAAAAAGGGAAAACCTTCTTTTTCCATGGGAAATAATTTACCTTTCCTTTTTCAAGACAATCTAAATCACAAAAAATATGAACTATACTGCACACATTCTTGGATAATGTGCAAGTAGAAAAGGAATACCCTACACAAGTGATGCACACATGTACATTTGAACACTAATATATTTTTGTAGTTGAAATGCAATGCTTGTTTTCATTTAAATGTAGGGTTTTTAAAGCAGGGAGAAATAATGGCTGCCAAATTAATAAGCGTTTCTTTGGGAAAAAATTTAAATCTTGTATTGGGTGATGAAGATAATAGAGGGTATTGAATCTTGACTCTTGACATCTACAGAGAACCCTACAGCCTAACACAATCCAATGGAATTGACCAAAAAACCCAAATAGAGTCAACCCTACTATAGGAGGAAGGGCCTGCAGTAAGAACTTACCATTTTGCAAGAGCTGAGGGCGAATGCTGTTCTGCAAGAGCTGAGGGCGAACGCTGAGGGCGAATGCTGAGGGCAAATGCTGTTCTGCAAGAGCTGAGGGCGAATGCAGGGCGAATGTTGTTCTGAAAGAGCTGAGGGCGAATCCAGGGCGAATGCTGTTCTGCAAGAGCTCAGGGCGAATGCTGTTCTGCAAGAGCTCAGGGCGAATGCTGAGGGCGAATGCTGTTCTGCAAGAGCTCAGGGCGAATGCTGAGGGCGAATGCTATTCTGCAAGAGCTGAGGGAAAATGCTGAGGGCGAATGCTGTTCTGCAAGAGCAGAGGGCGAATGCGCACGTGATATCAGACGTTAATGTAGCACACATGTACATTTGAATACTAATAGATTTTTGTACTTGAAATGCAATGCTTGTTTTCATTTAAATGTAGGGTTTTTAAAGCAGGGAGAAATAATGGCTGCCAAATTAATAAGCGTTTCTTTGGGAAAAATTTAAATCTTGTATTGGGTGATGAAGATAATAGAGGGTATTGAATCTTGACTCTTGACATCTACAGAGAACCCTACGGCCTAACACAATCCAATGGAATTGACCAAAAAAACCCAAATAGAGTCAACCCTACTATAGGAGGAAGGGCCTGCAGTAAGAACTTACCATTTTGCAAGAGCTGAGGGTGAATGTTGTTCTACAAGAGCTGAGGGCGAACGCTGAGGGCGAATGTTGTTCTACAAGAGCTGAGCGCGAATGCTGAGGGAAAATGTTGTTCTGCAAGAGATGAGGGCGAATGTTGTTCTGCAAGAGCGGAGGGCGAATGCGCGCGTCATATCAGACGTTAATGTAGCTATTGCGACGCATACGAAACAATAAAATCATTTTTATGTAGCGCGCATATAAGTTTCGAATTTTTATGTAGCGCGCATATAAGTTTCGTATTTTTATATGGCACGCATATAAGTGTCGTTATACCGATGGCGGAAAAAGCGTCGCTATTGCGACGGGTACCTAAACGTCGCAATGGCGACACCTAGACATTGTGTCGCACTTGCGACGATTGGAGTCGTCTCAATAGCGACGCTTTGGGCCATAGTGTCGCAATTGCGACGTCTTCCTCCAAACGTCGCAATTGTGACACTTTTCGAAGTGTCGGTATTGCGACACTTTTCTATAAACGTCAGTATAGCGACAATTTCGGGTGGGATGGAAAAAATTTGGGGAAATTTCCGACATTTGGTCAAAAGCGTCGGAACCAAGTGTCGGAATTTCCGCCAAATGTAGTAGTGACTTGGAGCAAAAGAGAAGGTTGATATGACGTGAGGAATAGGGAATATTTATGGAGTTGAGCCTAAGTATTTAAGATAGCAGTGATGTCTCTAAGATTTGATATCTGTCCTGAAGGATTATGACAGTGTTGGATACACCCTAGATTAGGGTTCCTACCTAAGTGTGGGGTTTTCATATTTATCTCTCCCTTCAGTGTTGTGAACTATGCATAAACCACGAGTTGTGACCCTTAGAATACTTGGACCACAAACCTAGCAATTTATGTACGGTGGGCTGAATAATGTTTCCCAAGTGAACAAGATATGGAGGGATAGAAGTATAGAGGAAGCCTTGAGGATAAATGGAGATAGTGATGATTTGATGAGGTTTTTTCATAGTGTATGGACAACAAGTGGATTCCGAGCCCTAGATTTGGGCAAATCTAATAGTATTCGAACAACAACTGAGTTAGAAAGCCCTAGATGAGGGTAGATTTGGTGCCAAACCCTAGATCTGAGGGTAGAGTACATGGCAGAGTGTTGGAGCCCAAGAACAGTGAAGAGAAGTCAATTTATTCAAAGTCATATGGAAAGTATAGAAGCCTTAAGTGGGAGCAGTTTTGTGAGCCTTGGATCAGTCACAGAGATGACTGAAGATAGGCAAATTTGAAGATGGAAGTAGTACAGGACATAGTGCAAGTTGGTTGTCCTAGCTTAGGACAGAAGGTGAAGGACACTTGTGGTCTTTTGGAGGGAAACGAGAGAGTGATCATTTTGTTTCCTAAGTGCATCACATTGAACGACTAAGGTAGCTGCTAGGATAGGCATATAAGGGAAGAGCTTAAGGTCTAATCATCCAGGAAGAGCAGTGTTGTAAAACCCAAATTCACTGTTGGAGAAGGGACTTTTGACAGTGATAGGTGGAAATTATTTGTCCCAAAGTATGTCTTCATTGGAGTAGTGCAAGCGTTGAGGAGCAACAATGGGCAGAAGTCTCAAAGAGTTGTGTCCTTGAAGGACTAAGGAGCAGCTAGTGAGCGTGAAGACCCTATGTGTTGATTGTAGGACTTATAGTCCGCTAGAGGGCAGATTAGATAGCTGAGATTCAATTTCCTAAAAGAGCAGGACCATTTATAGAGGCAGTGCTACAAAATGGGAGCGAAGGACCCGCAAATGTTCAAGATACGATCAAGACAATTGTGATTGAGCTCTACATTAGCTAGACGACCAATGTATCTTGTTCATGTATGTATTTGTATCAGTGGATGTATGAGGGCCATTATCCCTGATACGGGAGCTTTAGACTAACCATTTTTTAATATAACAAAGATGGGTTGAAAAAGTTTAAGAGTGTCATGTGTGCTAGATGATTCATTGATGTGTATTTTTCGTTTGTGAAAAGTAGTATAGTTTGTTGTGATACTTGGATTTGGTAGCGTCAGTGAATTAAGATTCTAACCTAAACACATGTATCGTGAAAAAACAACACGAAATTCATACTCTCTATGACAGCGAACCTCTTTGACAGAGAAATTTGTGTGAGGAACAACAAGATTCTCTCTCCTATATTGGCACTTATATGTTGGGAGAAATCTGAGAGCGATAGCGAATTGAGTTATCAAGAAGCCCATTGTCTCCTACCCTTTTTGGGTTATATATTGACAAGCTTGAAGAGTGGCTAAATTCGCAAGGGGGTGACGGTATCCATTTGGGCAAGTTCGTTATCAGGCTTCTTTTGTACGCAGATGACCTTATATTGATTGCTAATTCGGCTCTTGGTTTGCAAGAGCATTTACATTCCCTTGAGCATTTTTGTAAAAGGGTTGGGATGCAAGTCAATATTAGCAAAACGAAAGTAGTGGTTTTCTCTAACAAAAGAAAACATAACCAACATAAGTTCTATTTTGGAGGCAGCATTTTGGAAGAAGTTGCAAATTACAAATACCTCGGAATTGACTTCAACAGAAATTTAAGTTGGGATGGTTGTAGAAAGAAAAGAACTTTAAGGGGTTGGAAAGCATTTTATGCTCTTCAAAACAGGTGTAGAGAGGCAGAGCTGTGGGACTGGAAAACCACCCTAACTCTTTTTGGGCTTCTAGTGATTACGGTGATTCTTTACGGTTGTGAACTATGGGCCAGCAGCACAACCAAGATGCAGTGGAAACAAATTGAGAAAATTCAGAAACGTTTGATTACAAACAAATTCAAAATTAAAAGTGCAGTTCCTTATGCTATTCTGTTAAGTGAAACAGGGGCTGCTCCTATTGAAGCAATCGCTATGGTGCGAGTCATAAGGTATCTGAAAAAAATTGAGCAAATGGAAGAGGATAGATGGCCTAAGGTGGTGTTTAGTGACGGATTGTGTAAAAGACAGAAGACTTGGATGCGGCAGAATAACAAATGGTTTAGTAAATGGGGTATTTGCTTGAGCATGTGTCCTACAAACAGTAAAGAGATAAAAACTTTTGTTATGGATAAATTCCATAAACATACTTGGAAGAAAGAGCTAGAGAGAAAGAAGAAGTACTACACAGAAGAGTTTAACCCCACACATAACTATCAACAAAAGGCATACATAGGCGCTGATATTTCTTGGAGATCTAAAATTCTTATTGCTCAATTAAGGACTAATTCTCATCAACTCCGTTGTGAAACAGGGCGTTGGAAAAGGCCAAAAGAAATGTGGGAAGAAAGAGTATGTATTTTTTGCTCCTCCGGAAAAGTGGAAACAGAAAAACATTTCATTCTAGAATGTGAGGCCTTCAAGGACACCAAAGAAAACTATGCAGGCATTTTGGCAGCTAATTCTTGGGATAATCTATTCAGCGAAGAGTTTGTCGATAAGCTGGGAGTGCTCATTGTAAAACTTCACAGAAAAAGGGCCGAATACAAGAGTCAGATAGAGAAGCAATCTGTCCCATAGGCTATTTTTAGCCTCGTGGACATTAAAAATTCTTTCTTTCTTTCTTTCTGCGGGAAAAAATCCGATCCTCTGAGATCTTACAGGATCAAACACTCATTTGGTAACAATTT